>APFE030348816.1:0-46669 GCA_000404065.3 Pinus taeda
AGTTGTTCAACTCATGATTAAACTCTTCACTCTTGAACTACAAAATAATGATCCTCTTGCTCTTGCATCTGAAGTAAAGTCTATAATGCATGATATCAAATCCACTAAGGTTGAATTGGATATTCCTTTATTGCTTTTCTCGATGCACTTTATCCTACTTACTCCAATTATCTTGAGTCATTGGAAGCAAATGGAAATCTCAAAGGTATCACCCTTGACTCTCTTGTAAAAAATTTTGCTGAAAGAGAGAAAGCTTTTGGAAAGAAGGCAACCACTGAATCTTCTGAAGAGGTTGTGTTCCTTGCTCATAAAGAAAAGCATTTTGCTCAAGATTCTTCAAGAGGAAGAGGTTGTCAAAGAGGAAGAGGAAGATATTTTAGAGGTAGGGGGTAGACACTCTCAAGGAGAAAAGGTAGATCTACACTACATACACTACAAAAGAAATGGATCACATGATGCCTCTAAATGCAAGTTACCATCGGACAAAATTGAGCAACATAGAAATGAAAAGAAAGGTAAAACTGATGATACAGACAAAGGTAAAGCACCTGAATCTGCTCACTATGTTGTGGCACAATGTAATATTGAAGTAAATGAATATTTATTTAATGCTTCACTTGCTTCTTGGAAAAATGATTTGTTCCTTGATTCAGGAGCAACTTACCACATGACTCATAGAAAATAGTTTTTTGAAGAATTTACTGACAATGCTAATGGAGTAGTATACTTTGCAGACCAATCAAAAATGAAGCCATCAGGGCTTGGCACAATCAGGCTTAAATTGGCTGCTCTTCTAGACTTTCTTCTGCATCATGTTCTATATCTCCCATATCTCAAGAGAGACTTGTTGTCCTTGGTCCACATCCACCAGCAAGGTCATTCCATTCATATGTTTGATGGCGACCTTGAGGTAAGTGTTATATACATTTTTGGGCACTTCAACCCCAATCAAAAATGTGCATAAACTGAGGGCTCCTAAGTCCCTAAAAGTGTTTCTTTACTGCCTAAAGGAACAAGGTCAGCTAATTACATCATCTCCCAGAAGTTCTCCACTAAAAATTGCTCATAAATGGTCAAAACTGGACCATACTGAAACCCCACTGTAGAGGGTGCAATGCATATCACCTTCCCAGTGTATAGGGTGCGATGCGTACTGAATGGCTCCTCTATAGGGTGCAATGGTCGGGAATGGACAAATGGAAGGGACAAAATGCGAGGTGGAAGATCATGGAATCTTCTAGAAGCTTCCCCTCTGACACTTGCCTCTCTGTTTTCGACCAGGGATGAGTAAGAGATCAACATTCTCCAAGCGGAAGCAGGAACTATCAAACAGAGGACACTAATCAAGACCCCAGAAGATGACTCACCTCCCTACAATCATCTATATATGGATCCCTCATCAGAGAGATCCAGAGGCTGGAATTTTGTATCTTATAGAGAAGTGCTGTTGGTTTTCTAGTGTAACTTCATAGTGTTGGGTGATCTAAGCTTTACTTGAGGTGAAGAAGGGCCGTCTTGCTAGAGGATGATGCTGGGTCAGAACATATGGTTGTAATCCTCTTGCTACTTTTCATCTTAATAAAGCTATTCAAGTTTTCCTCCATATTCTTGTATGTTTCATTATATATGCATTTGTATGGTTAACACACATCTGGTCCTGTGTTATTTATGAATATAGATCTTTGTTCTTCGATAGTAGTATGTTGTTGTGATTCCACAGGTGCTCTTTGAAGCTGGGCATACGATGAAGAAGTGGAAAAGCTCTATTAGGAAGGAGAGGAATCAAACAAGGAAATCAAGTGCAAGACTAAGGTTGGTCTCCTTTGTTCCACTCTTATCTATTTTCATAAAGGAAAACGAAAGTAGACTTTACTTGTTTGTTTCTAAGATAGCTACTAGTCTTAGTGGGAATAGCAACATCTGAGTGGACACTATTCCAGGTAACAAAGCCCCATTTTTTATCTTGTATTAGTGGGTGTATGAGGGCCATTATCCTTGGTACAAGAGCCTTAAATTATTATATTACATGTTGTTTAATATAATGAAATTGGGGTGAAAATTGTAAAAAGTTATACATACTTTGTGCATGTGTGATTTATTGTTGTTTATAATATGACGTGCAAAGCAGTATCGTTGAGATTCTTGGTTTGGCGGCGTCAAAGATTTTAATAATCTATATTAGACCCAAGTTCATGGAAATTAGACATCGTATCAAAGCGTATTTGAGATACTTTGAGGGAAAGTAAATCAAAGTGTGGACAAAGAAACAAAAGGGAGGGAGTTGTGGGTGTCTAGATCATGTAGTAGAGGGCTCAACAAAATACATGGAGATGTGGTCTCGATAGACTACATGATGAGATGGGTTGGGAGATTTTGTGGATTGGTGGTGAACCTGGTGCACTTCAGCATGTTGTGTGGCAGTGTGTAGATCATGGACATCCTATGTCTTGTCATGGAAGGTTGGGACAACTCGAGAGTTTCTTTGGTAGGGAAGAGATTAGGTTAATTGATATGGCTTCATTTGATGGACTACATTTTGGAAGGCTAGATTCTTTATCAGATCATGATGTTTCATAACCAAGATTGGAGGGATTTGCACGAGTTGTATTTGATCTAGGAGGATGAGTGCTTGCAATACTGAGCCACTCGAGATCATGTAGGCTCAGAGGGAGTCTACCCTCATAGGGAACAACCTTGTCAAGATTCAGGATCTTCAGGTTTGGATGTGATAGAGGCAGAGTCCCTACTGAGATTGTTGGATTCATTCTACACAATACGTTACAGTGATGGATGCTATATGGGATAGTGTCATCAGATGATGATGGTTACTTCCTATTCTTTGATGCACCTCCCTCACTAAGAGGGAGTGTTAATTTTTGTGTAGCTTGTGAGATAGTCCAAGCACTAGTGTTCAAGAGTTGGAGGAAAACGTGCCACAAGTATGCTTATGGGCTTAGAACCCAAGCCTAGGTTTTTTCACCCATATATGTTTGGGTCAAAACCGTGACGAGTATTCAACATGTTATGGATGAGGATGATAGCTCTCAGTGAGACAATTCTAACGCAATGGAAATCATCTGATTTCGAGTTGTCGTTGAGGAGTTACAAATTTTTGAAGTTATTTAATGGGTTTTCACATGAAGTGTCAAGGTTGGGTTGGTGTAAAAATTACTTGTGATAGTTGTTCAAGCCCTTAGTTAACATTGGAGAAGCCCTCTTGTTGGTGTATAAATAAGAGGTGTTCTGGAGGTTATAGTCACACCTTAAGGAGCATGGAAAGGAGATAATTTAAGGAGGAAGGAGGTCAAAGTATACATGAGGGAGCCACAGCCCTGGGAGAACTAATGAACAGGATAATGAGGTCATTATTGTGAATGTTGGGATGGTTTTCGGAAGATGTAACCAATGAGGAAGAGAGCGTCTAATTGAGACTAGGCTAAGTAGGTTAAAGCTGTCTTAGGCATAAAATATGTGGGTGTTTTCTCTGTTGCAGGTTGAAATGTTGCATTGAAAGTGTAGGTGGATAGAAGACCTATTTACGGAGGCTGATTAGGCTACAGACTCCCTAAAGTAGGTTCCAGGCATATCCAGCAAGAACGCAAGGAAGGGAGACATCTAGGGTGGAGAAAATTTGAGTTAATGTAGAGAACGCGACAGTGTCCGAGTTGGAGCCCGATGACCAACACCTTGATGGAAAATGGTAGTTGCAAGAGAGGTAGTTGTTGAGCTAAGGGGTCTGATCAACCAGGAGTAGTTTGTGGAGCCTGAAAATTGCGTGTGGAGAAGCGATTCTAGAGTAGATGGCGAATAGTACTCCTAGCCTGGTATTCATTGGTGCAACATTAGAAGACCATAGTGGGATGAAGTCCCTGAGTAGGTGAGAAGTAGCAATGGGAAGATCAAGAGTTGTTCACAAGTGGAGCTATGAACAACTCGAGAAGAGTATTAATATGTTGTGTCCTTTATGGATGAAGTCACAACTAGAGAGGATATTGGATAACCTAGATTAGTTGGCAAGATTTTGACAGGTTTTGGCGGAGCTCTCTCTCTCTCTCTCTCATACCCTTGGACACTTAGAGTTTTCTTGGAGCACTCTTGGAGGAGTGTGGAATACTTTGATTTTGGAACAATAAGGAAAAGAAAGAGTAGGAAAGTGAAAGAGGACATCAAGATGAATCGCCACATCGTGCTCTTCTTGTAGGTACTGAATTTCATGTATGTTTCCCCACTAGTTTGGGCATGCATGGCATATGCATGTGGTTTCTTAGTCATGATTCATCATTGGGAGGGATGATTTCCTAGATCGATAGTGGATTTGCATAGCCCTATCATCTCTTGGATAGCCATGGTGTTGTGGGAGTCTTTCATTTTATTTTCTGGTTGTTTCTCATGTTCCTTTCACTGCGGGTTGAGTTACTAATTCGTGGAGCCTTAGTTGGAAGATCGCTCTCAAGCCCTATAACACCTTGAGTTGAGTTACTAGTCCTTGAGCCTTGGTTGGAGAGATGCTCTGGAGCCATTCGTGGGTTGAGTTACTAGTCCTAGATCCTTGGTTGGACAAACACCCTAGATCTCGCTAAAAATTGTGGGTTGAGTTACTAGTCGTGGAGCCTTGGTTGAAAATAAACTGTTTGGAGCATCAGAGAGCTTGGGTAGAGACAAATATGGTGATGTTTAGTGATGTATGAATGTGGGGTAGAATCATTGGTTGAGGGTTGAGATGGTTTGGCCTCTAGAATCCCTAGATGGTTTTGATTGATTTGTTTTATGATACCCCACATTCATGCTTGGAATATGGCATGGGGGTGACTGACTAAAAGAAATATTTGGATCAACCTAGTCTATGGTCAGGCTGTTCATGGAAGTCCCATGCCTGGTCAGTTTATGCTATCATCAATAAGAGATCTCTTTCTCCTTAGTATTCTATGGCTAAATATACTTGTTTATATGTGGATTATATTGTTGTTATATCCCTGATATCGCTATTGGTTATATGTTGGTTATGAAAGAGTTTTATGACAGTGAAAATGTATGACTCCCATCATGTGTTGGCTAATCATTGAATGTACAATGAATATGTGACTTAATAGATGGTAATGCAGTTATTGTAATGACACATCAATGCTTCTTAGTGATTCTCAAATAAGTAGGTGACCCCTATGCTCAGATATGTTGTTTAAACCTGTAAAATCCATATTTGTGACATGTTTGACGAAATGCATGTCATGGTTAGTAGGGGTCCAGTCAAGTCCTTGTTCAATTAATTACACGTGTATCATTATTTTGATGTTATCTTTCATCTCTGGAAGTGTCACGAAGTTATGGGCATTGACCTGAGCCCTAGGCCAGAAAAAGTGGCACAAAATTCAGAATCGTAGGCACAAAACTACTTAGGAAAGTCCCCAATTGTAGGCATACCAATGCTCTAGGAGCAACTGGAGGGTCGCAATCCCACTCATGCCCTTATCATGGGAGTGACTGGGGGATTAACGCAGTAAAAATGTTAGTTTGTCTGAGGGGCTAGTCACCTGGAAGATTTCGATGGATCCTAGGGGTTTTGTAGTAGGTCTAGAAGGTATGTGTTTTTGTGTTCTATTGGTTATAATTCCTTAACTAACACATGGGGAGTGTAATCATATCATAGTAACTCTTCGTCATATTTTACCCGGTTGGTCAGTTACTTGGGTAGATGTGGGAGGAGGGCATTACACGCCCTATTGCTTTTTATTTCATATTCTTATTTCTTCTGTTAAATGTAGTAAAATGAACTTCAATATTCATAAAAAAGAGGGGGATTACTAATATATCATGGCACTAAGACATGTTGAAAGAGTGGCATTAAATTCCTTAAGGTGTAAAATATCCATTTCCAAGTAATATACTAATGTATATTATACAAATTGTTAATACATGGACACCACCAACTTTTCACTTCCACTGTGTTAATTTCACATCACTATTTTGAATCAACAAGCTCAAGCACCAAGCTTCAAAACTCATGCTCCTTATTTCAGTGTTCACAGACATTAATTAACTAACTTTCTACATTTTTAAAAGGTCAACTTTCATCACTATACATGAGTTGACTTAGAATAAATGTTGACAACTACTAATGTTGTCATAGTTATAGTCAATTAACAATAGACTAATATATAGCATATACACATTGACACCCATACACATATGGACAACCACCAATGTACATATAACACATATTCGTGATGTCCTTTCTATTTTGCAATAAATGATTGAGATCAATTATTTGAAAATTAGTTTTCAATGTGTATAGAGCATGGTATAGTTCCCTCAAAGTGAGCCGATATTTTCTCCTTTCCTCTAGGATAATAAAATTCTAACTATCAAACAACATCCAAAATTTATGCATTTGGCACTGTATCGTGTAGGGGCTTTCCAAGGCTAATATGCATTGATTTTGGAGCAGGTTGTTTCATAAAATTTAAAAAACATATATAAAATATTGAATAAAATTGGGACACTATACTTATTAGAGTCTTATTTCAACCTTTTCTTTTAGGGATACTTTCTAACATCATATTTTAGTTAGATGGGTGGATTGTTTATTCTTCTCTCCACCGAGATTTATTTTCACAAAATATATATGAGCTAATAGTAATAATGCTAAAAGAAAAATGCAACCATGAAGTGGGATCCCATGTGGGTGTGTCTATAAACATAACATCTCTAAGTCATAAATTTCCTACAAAACACTAATTTATAGGTTAGAGTGACTCTTAAATGATCTAAACTAAATAATCTTAAAAAACTATCAATTTCTCTAAATCTTAAAAGAAAATCAAAATCAATATCATGCCCAATTTGCGATATATGATTGCAACCTTCTTAAAATATAATATAATTTGATTTCTTACCAGATTTTGTGATAGCATCATCAATGCTCTTGTGCAAATTGAGAGCCTTTCCACTAAAATAAAGGTGCAAGGATATTCTAAACTGAATAATGAGAGTTTTTCCTTAGAAAGATATATGGGGTATTTTACTGGAAATCCTTAAAATCCCTCAATAGGGAAGACACTCCTAGTTTCATCATCAAAGTTGAATTTTGCGACACTACATTTTATGAATTATTAAATTACATTTATTATTAAAAATATATATTTGATTTAAGATTTAACGATGGAAAGAATTAATTATATAAGAATTTTATTTTAAAATGTTAATTGAAACTAAACTGACCTACTATTAATTAGAAACCAAATATTCAAACCTAATAGGACCCAAAACAAGATAACTTAGTGGTCACAAACATAGTAAGTAACTCAAATAACTTAACTGAATTTAGAACCTTGACGGATCCACTATTAATTAGAAACGGAATATTAGAACCCAAGCATACCCCACATTGATTAAAAAACACTTTCTTCATGGGGGCGTCCACCATTTCATGTAGCCGACCACATAGACCTGAAAGAATCCACATTATTAAATCTATAAAAGGAATGCAACGTACCATTTGGAGGGTGTTAATACAAAGTGCCTATCTGGGTCAGTTTGGTGATATTTTCAACTATACGAGCTGTAACATCTCCACACGACGCAACATGTTAATCTCGGCGGGGTCTGCTACTATACAAGTCTTTCATCCGGCCAACACTGTGTAAGAAGCCTTTTATTGTACATTGTTGCGTTATAGCTCAAGGGAAGAGAAAGTGCAGCAAGATCTGCCATAGGGAAAGTGCAGTGATCGTGAACGGAGTAAGTTTATCACATAGTGAAAGATTTTTTAATAATGTGATAGAAATGCAGGAATTTCAAATATGTCAAATTATCACTAGATTTCAAATTTTCCACGATATAATTATATTGCGAGATTTTGTTAAGTTGAATCAGCCAACTTTTTCCAGATAGTCAAATTTTAGATTTGTAAAATTCTAAATTGATAGGAGAGGTAAATGTTTCATATCTGCCCAGATTTTCTATAGAATTCAAGATTTTGTTTATTTGAATCAACCAATTTTGTTAGATTATCAAAATTCTATATCAGTAAAATTCTAACGTCTTCGGTCACCGCATTCGAGCTACAATAAGAATTTAGTAGCCGACTATATGCATAAGGGCCCTCCTCGTAACATCTCCACACGATGCAGCCTGTTAGGCTCGGCGGGGTCTGCTACTATACAATTAAAATGCCTTACCGGATTAGATCATAGCTGCCATCCGCATAGGCAATATTCCTAAATCTTTTACCGATCTCCATGAATTGACGTTTTCTGCACGTTGTGACAATGGACCTCAGCCATTGATTCCTTTCCTTGAATGTGTTATATGACCCACGTGGTTGATATTCATTGATATGTCATGACCAGATTATTTGGGTAATCATACAGGTGAGCATAAAAGTCTAAAGGAAACCCTAGGATCCAATTTACGGTGTTCGTGCAATTTGTTTGTCTTTTATTTAAAGAAAACCTAGGATCGATAATAATCATTATTGCTTCCTAAGGAAAATGCCTAGCTTCGACCATTCTGAAATATTCTCTTGGCCTATCTCTACCATAGGGATTAGGCCAAATGCAATACTCTCTTATCCCTCTGGAGATACATCTGAACTTTCGTATATAGGCTATTTTATGCAATTTATTTTGTTATGAAATGTAGTTGATCTTTTCTTAATTGTATTGTGAAATTATTTTTCTGGGTTGAATCTTTCAAATTATTTCTATTATGGTGTTAATGATTTCTGCACCTGTCTTTTCTGAAACATTGATCATTTTCATATATGGACAGGAGGAACTGTTGGAAATGATACATTCTCACAAGCTGGTGATCCCTGAAGTGGGAATGGGAAACCAAACATAATATAACATTCTCAGGTATTCTGGTGAGGCTGATTGCTCCCACTATGATGCTGCTAGTAAGACCATTTTGGGCACGTTGAAATATTAATTTCAACTTGCCGTGCAGCAGCATTAAAATGGAAACCATAAAACCATTCCTTAAAACCACTGAACCTCATCGGACCGCTTTTGCTACGAAAGTGGTATTCCCTCAAACTCACTCGATGCAATCACTTTTTGACGCGTGTCCATTGTACTTTTCAAAAAACCACTTTTCATCGGGATGTAAAGTTTGGTAGAAAAGGCCCGTCCGATATTGTTATGAACTATTTGATTGGAAGGAAGGCTGTCCACCATCTGATTAAGTTAAAGTTGCATATAGGCTTGCAGAAAACACATTGCGTGAAGTTTTGGTTGACCGGCAGTAAAATATAAATGAAATTAAATGTGTTCGTAGATTGTAGGTAAAAGATTTTAATTTTAATGTTTTTTTTCTTACGGAGGTATGGGCATAGCATATAGGTTTTTAATTATAATGTTTTTAATTATTCACGGGAGTAGCATAGGTAAAAAAAACATGTAAAGTTTGTTTTATTACGTATTGTATATGGAGTGTAAAACCATGCATCAACGTATGGAAAGATGAGCGAATGAAGAAAATCTCTTACACAGAGGTATCAAAATTCTTAATGCACAGCAGTGCAGTTGTAATGTTCTTTTGTTGATAGATTGAAATGGAATGTGTAGCAGCACACATGTAAATTTTTGGTTGTTCGTTGAATATGTTTTGAAAATATATGTAGAAGCGTAGAAGGCAGAGTATGTAATTTTCTTTTGGTTGAAATGTAATGTAAGGAATTACATTTACAGCAGTAAATGTAAGATTGTTTTTTCTTACAACAATAAATGTAAATGGAAAATTTACACACAGCAGTGTAAATCTTTTCAAAAGGAGACAGAGTATTTTTTTTTGGTTCTTGGTGAATCCCTCTGTTAAGAGGATGAAGTTTGTAATAGCCAGTTTGTTAATGAATACAAAGTGTTTTTATGTGTGAGAAAATATATGTCTTCTCAGAAAACAATTGTAGCTTTCCTGTGTAAAAGATCCTGTGGAGGAAAACAGAGCATTGTTCTCTGTTCAATGATTTTGTTTTGGAATTTACCGGAAAATTTCCAACAGTGGTATCAGAGCTTGTCCAGACTCTTTGAAGGTGCCAAAGAAGCTGAAGGAAGGTTCCTTTTGCTGCAGCAGTTTCTCAGCAGAGTGAAGACAGTCAAGAAAGGATCCAAGTATTTCTCAAAGTTTTTTTTTTGTGTTGCTGCTGTAGAAACAATGAATTATTTAAAAAAAAAAAAAAACACAGTCAAGTATTAGAAGCAGTTTAGAGTGCTAGAATGGCCAACACCAGCACTAGCATGGGTATGTTTAATACTCATCTCCCACAGCTTAATGGAAAAAACTATGACTATTGGGCAATAACCATGAGAGCCCTGTTTGGGAACTTCTTGAATATGGGTTTGAGGAACCAACAGTTGAGAATGAGTTTAATAGATTAACTCAAGCAGAGAAAGATCTGTTGAAGAGCAATAGGAAGAAGGATTCTAAAGCCCTCATTTTTTTATATCAATCAATGCATGAGAGTGTGTTTCCAAGGATAACAGCATCCAAGACATCCAAAGAAGCATGGCAAACTCTCAATACAGTCCATCAAGGCATGGAGAAAGTCAAGACAAAAAAACTACAGTTGCTGAGGAGAGATTTTGAAAATCTTTGCATGAAGGAGTCAGAGAATATTGACTCATTCTTCACACATGTAACTGGACTGGTCACACAGATAAGGACTCATGGAGAAGTTCTTGAAGAAAGGAGGATTGTGGAGAAACTGTTGAGGATCCTACCCTCAAAGTTTGATGTGATTATCACCACCATAGAAGAGACAAAGGATCTCTCAAACTTTTCAGTTGATGAACTTCATGCATCACTGGTAACACATGAGCAGAGGTCGAGTAGAAATGAAAACTCATCCCTAGAGCAAGCCTTCAAGACCTAGATGTCCTTTGGAGGAGGAAGAGGTCAAGGCAGAGGAAACAAGAGAGGAAGAGGCAGAAGCCAAAATAGAGGTGGAAGGAACAATCCAACAATTGCTCTAGGAAGAGGCAGCAATCCAAATTAGAACCAAGGCCAATGCAGCAGCCAACAAAGTGGACAACATCATGCTCAGGGACAAAGGTATGATAAAACCAATGTCCAATGTTATTATTGTAAAAACTATGGGCATTATGCCAATGAATGTAGAAAGAAGCAACATGATATGACTAATAGATCAAGTGCAAATATCACTAGAGAAAATATCAGCCAAGATAATGTGTTGATAGCTTGTAATATGGCTGAAACAAAGAGTGATGATACATGGTTTCTAGACTCCGTTTGCAGCAACCATATGACAGGAAACATAGCCCTGTTTTCTTCTCTAGATCAGAGTGTGAAGTCACAAGTCACACTTGGGACTGATAGTAAAATTTCTATTATGGGAAAAGGAGAAGTTAAAATATTTACAAAGAAAGGTGAAAAGAAAACCATAACAGATGTCTATTATGTTCCTGGAATGAAATGTAACCTCTTAAGTATTGGGCATCTTGTTCAAAAGGGGTTCAATGTTTTCTTTGTGAATGATGTATGCACCATCATGGATAGAGCACCCAGCAAACGATGTATTGTTGAAGTGAAGATGACAAGGAACAGGATGTTCCCTCTCAGAATAAGGGCAGATTTGAAAAATGAAGAAGTAATTGCAGCAGTTACCTAAGAGGCTTTCCAAAGTGTACCAAAGGATGAAAATTGGTTGTGGCACTTGAGATTTGGATAGCCTTTGTGAAGGTTGTATCTTGGGAAAACAACACAGAGAAAGTTTTCCATCAGGGAAGAGCATAAGGGCAAAGGCACCCTTAGAGATTGTCCACTCAGATGTATGTGGACCGATGCAAACTCCATCACTTGTAGGAAACCAATATTTTCTAACATTCATTGATGATTTCACGAGAAAAACTTGGGCTTATTTCATGAAGAACAAAAGTGAAGTGTTTGAAAAATTTCGAAATTTCAAAGCACTTGTAGAAAACCAAAGTGGGCTGCATATCAAAGTTCTAAGAACTGACAGAGGAGGTGAGTATATCTCCAAGGAATTCCTACGGTTTTGTAGAGAAAATGGAATTCATAAGAAATTTATAGCTAGGTACACCCCACAGCAAAATGGAGTTGCTGAAAGGAAGAACATGACCATCACGGATATGGCGAGGAGTATGTTGAAGGCAAAGCATTTGCCAAATGATTATTGGGATGAAGTTGTACATTTTGCAACATATATTTTGAATAGATGCCCAATAAAAGCAGTCATGAACAGTGTGTCAGAAGAAGCATGGAGTGGGCGAAAGCAAGGAGTCACCCACATGAAAGTTATTTGATGTGTGGCTTATGCACACATTCTAGATAAGCTAAGGAGGAAGTTGGACAGAAAAGGGGAGAAATGTGTTTTCATTGGATACAGTGAGGAATCCAAAGCTTACAGGTTGTATATTCCATCTACCAAGAAGTTTTTTGTGAGCAAAGATGTTCAGTTTATTGAGGAGGAAGCTTGGGATGGAAGCATAGAGAAAACATTGAATGTTAAAAATTGTTTGTCACATGATGAAGATGATGAGGAGATGGCTAAAACACATCCCCAAACAACAACGCCAACACAAGGGAAGCAAGCGACACCCTTGAGGAGAAATGAAAGTGCTTCTCCAAGCACACCACAAGGAGGAAATACAAGTGCGTCTTCAAGCACTTGCACACCAACTGAAAGAGGTAAGAAGTTCATAAATTTAAGTGACATTTATGATGAAGGTATGAATTCTTTGTTTGCATTATATTGTCATGTTGATGATCCTATTCATTTCGAAGATTCTATTAAGGATAAGAAATGGATAGAAGCTATGGATGAGGAGATTAGTGCCATAGAAAGAAACAAGACATGGGATTTGGTTGAACTACCAAAAGGTAAAGAAGTCATTGGAGTTAAATGGGTCTACAAGACCAAGAGTAATGTTGAAGGCAAAATAGAAAGACACAAGGCAAGGCTTGTTGTCAAAGGGTATAAGCAGCAGTATCGGAGAGATTATGAGGAAACTTTCGCACTGGTTGCAAGAATGGAAACTGTGAGAGCAATGTTGTCCATAACAGCACAAAACAAGTGGAAATTTTACCAAATGGATGTGAAGTCAACATTCCTAAATATAGTGTTAATGGAAGAGGTTTACATTGAACAACCTCCAGACTATGAAAAGAAAGACCAAGAGCACAAAGTGTGCAGATTGAAGAAAGCTCTTTATGGGCTGAAACAAGCACCAAGAGCATGGTACAGCAGGATAGATTCCTATCTACAAGAAAATGGATTTAAAAAATGTGAGGGAGAACCCACCCTCTACATCAAAGAAAAAGATGGTAAAATTCTAATTGTTGTGTTATATGTTGATGATGTTATTTTTACAGGTAATGATGACTACCTCATTGAAAATTTCAAATCAGTCATGAAAGAAGAATTTGAGATGACTGACATGGGTTTGCTGAGATACTTCTTAGGAATAGAAGTAGATCAAAATGAAAATGGGATTTTTATCTCACAAGCAAAATATGTTGATGAAGTGTTGGAGATATTCAATATGCAGGATAGCAAGGCAGCAATCACTCCCACAATGATGGGATTAAAACTTAGCAAAGAGGACAGCAACAAGGATTTTGATCCTAGCTTGTATAAGAGCATAGTTGGTAGCCTAATGTATTTGACTGCAACTAGGCCAGATATAATGTTTGTTGTTAGTTTGATTTCCAAATTCATGGAGAGGCCAAAAGAAGCAAATTGGCTGGCAGCAAAAGGAATTCTGAGGTATGTTAAAGGTACTAAAAGGTTTGGCATTTTATATACTACTTTAGAATGTTCAGATTTAATTGGATACACTAATAGTGAATGGGTTGGAAGTGTAGATGATTGGAAAAGCACATCCGGTTATGTTTTTCACATGGGTTCAGGAGCTATTTCATGGGCTTCTAAGAAACAACCTATTGTAGTGTTGTCTACAGCAGAGGCTGAATATGTGGCAGCTACAGTAGCAGCATGTCAAGAAATTTGGATGAGAAGAATGTTAACGAGCTTAGGGCAAGAGCAGGCAAAAGGAACAGTGATATTTTGTGATAATAGCTCAGCTATTGCATTATCCAAGAATTCGGCGTTTCATAAGAGAACGAAACACATTGACACAAGGTTTCACTACATCAAGGAATTGGTGAACAATGGAGAAATTATTTTAAAACATTGCAGGACTTAGGAGCAGGTTGCAGACATTCTGACCAAGCCATTGGACCAGAAAAGTTTTGAATTTTTGAGGAAATGTCTGGGTATGACTGAATGCCCATCAGTTGATATTAAAGGGGAGCGTTGAAATATTAATTTCAACTTGTCGTGCAACAGCATTAAAACGATGACCATAAAACCATTCCCGAAAACCACTGAACCTCATCGGACTGCTTTTGCTACGGAAGTGGTATTCCCTCAAACTCACCCGATGCAATCATTTTTTGACACGTGTTGATTGTACTTTTCAAAAAACCACTTTTCATCGGTACGTAAAGTTTGGTAGAAAAGGCCTGTCCGATATTGTTATGAACCGTTTGATTGGAAGGAAGGTTGTCCACCGTCCGATTAAGTTAAAGTTGCATATAGGCCTGGAACAAACACATTGTGTGAAGTTTTGGTTGACCACCGGTAAAATATAAATGAAATTAAATGTGTTCGTAGATTGTAGGTAAAAGATTTTAATTTTAATTTTTTTTTTCTTACGGAGGTATGGGCATAGCATATAGTTTTTTAATTATAATGTTTTTAATTATTCACGGGAGTAGCATAGGTAAAAAAAAACATGTAATATTTGTTTTATTACGTATTGTATATGGAGTGTAAAACCATGTAGCAGCGTATGGAAAGATGAGCGAATGAAGAAAATCTCTTACACAGAGGTATCTAAATTCTTAATGCACAGCAGTGCAAGTGTAATGTTCTTTTGTTGAGAGATTGAAATGGAATGTGTAGCAGTACACATGTAAATTTTTGGTTGTTCGTTGAATTTGTTTTGAAAATATATGCAGAAGCGTAGAAGGCAGAGTATGCAATTTTCTTTTGGTTGAAATGTAATGTAAGGAATTACATTTACAACAGTAAATGTAAGATTGTTTTTTCTTACAGCAGTAAATGTAAATGAAAAATTTACACACAGCAGTGTAAATCTTTTCAAAAGGAGACAAAGTAATTTTTTTTGGTTCTTGGTGAATCCCTCTATTAAGAGGATGAAGTTTGTAACAACCAGTTTGTTAATGAATACAAAGTGTTTTTATGTGTGAGAAAATATCTGTCTTCTCAGAAAACAATTGTTGCTTCCCTGTGTTAAAGATCCCGTGGAGGAAAACAGAGCATTGTTCTCTGTTCAGTGATTTTGTTTTGGAATTTACCAGAAAATTCCCAATGCCCACTATGATGCTGCTGGTAAGACCATTTTCGGCAAACGCAAGATTGAAGAAAACCCGAACATGGATAATTCCTTGAAACATGTACATTTATCTAAGCTCAAGAAGCAGAAGTCTAGTAAGACTGTCAACCCTGATCATAGTGAAGTTATAAATAACATTGTAGGCAAAAAGATAATTGAAAAGGACAACAACCATTCAGAGGAAAGTAATCTTATTCCTGAGCTTAAGAAGCCAAACAAACCATCTGCATTCAGGGATTTTCATCCTGGCTATGCGAGATATACATCTATTGTTGCACTTGTGAATTATAAATGTTTGCCACAAAAAATTTTCACGCCACCAGTTTCAGATTCTGCATGTTATACCTCTACTAATGGTAGAATTGTTCCCTCAGTGAGGAAGGAGCAGTACCAATTATCCGCTTCCCCTGAAACCCGTACGGGTGGTGTTAAGGGCAGCAATCAAAAGCATTCTAATTTTAAAAATCATTCAAGTGCTAAAGAAAGTGTCAAATTTAGGGGCAACCATCAATCGGATTGTGTGAACAAAGATGTTGCTAGAAACAAAGAAGATGGTTTTGGAAAGATAGAGAAGAAAAACATGGTGTATGTTAGATACAGAGAGGGCAAACTTCAGTTGGATGGTGTGAACAAAGATAGTGCTAGAAACAAAGAAGATGGTTTTGGAAACAGAGAGAAGAAAAACATGTTGTCTTTTAGAAACAGAGAGAATAAAGACCTCCAGCCTTGTAGACCAGCGTTGAAAGAACCACACTATATTTCTCAGCATTCTAGCCAAGTAAAGTACAAAAACTTGCAACATTTCCAGGTGTGACCTAAAACAGAGAATGCTAATCAGGTGGCCCATATGGTCAAGAAAGAAGCCAACCCAGGACATTCTACAATCAAGGTTCAAGGGTCATGTTCTCAACATAATGGAATTGGAACCAACAAAGTGGCTCCATATAAGGGTGTGTCAACCCCTAAGCAGCTCTCTTCAAAAAATGTCATAACTAGATATCCACTCTATTCGCCTAGGCTTGTGACAAATACCCCAAAGCTTCCCCCATCTAAATCTCTAATTAATGCAGTTCTTAAATTTGGAAAGTCCCATACCCGGTCAAAAGTTAAAGAAATCGTGCGATTATTCCAAGTGGTTTGCCGGAAATTGTTCCAGAATCATGAAGCCCAAGTTCAAGACCATGCACTAGCTAGTAAATGTTTCCGTGTGGATCTAAAGGAATCCAAAATATTAAGAGATAATAACCTTTATGTCAATACGGGTAAACAAATTATGGGAGTTTTTCCTGGAGTAGAAGTTGGAGACCAATTTCATTATAGAATTGAGCTCTGCATTGTGGGTCTTCATCGACAGATACAGGTAGGGATTGATTTCTTGAAACAAGGAAATGTGACATTGGCTACCAGCATCATGGCATAAGATGGTTATGAAGATGATATAGATGGTGGGTATGTGATAATATACATTGGCCATGGATACTCAGTATTCAAGTTCCAGTTAAAAAGACAACATGGTCAACCAGAGCTATGCTTGAAGGCAGTGCAATTTATAGGGAGGGAACAAAAACATCTAATTCATGAAGGTCTTAGGGTTAAGGACATTTCTTGAGGAAAAGAGAGAAAATACATTTGTGCAGTGAATACCATTGATGAGGAAAGTCTACCAATTTTTTTTTATACAACTAAGGTTATTTATCCATATGGGTGTAAGCCTGAGCCTCCCAAGGGATGTGAATGTAAAGACGGGTGTTTGGATCATTCCAAATGCTTCTGTGCTTCGAAAAATGGGGGAGAATTTCCATTTAATTACGATGGTGCTATTGTGTATCCTAAGCCTATTGTATATGAATGCAGTCCTTCTTGTAAATGTCGTGGGACTTATCACAATAGAGTGAGTCAACATGGTGTTCGATACACACTTGAGGTTTTCAAGAAAGATAAGAGAGGTTGGGGGGTTAGATCATTAGACTACATACCTTCTGGTAGCTTTATTTGTGAATACACTGGTAACCTTCTTTCTGATACTGAAGCTGAAAAACGTGTTGGGAATGATGAGTACCTCTTTGATATTGGACGCAATTGTAATAGCAAAGATCAATCTCTTTGGAGTGATCTTTTTAGTTTGATGCCCGACATTGAGGCTGGTGCAACCTCTGACATGGTGGAAGATGGAGGATTCACGATTGATGCAGCCAAGTGTAAAAATGTGGGTAGATTTGTTAATCATAGTTTCTCTCCTAATCTGTATGCATAGAATGTTCTTTATGACCATGATGACAGAAAGTTACCACATATCATGCTCTTTGCAGCCGAGAACATTCCTCCTATGAGGGAGCTTTCTTATCACTATAATTACAGTCGGGATGAGGTTCGTGATTGTGATGGTAACATAAAAACAAAACCTTGTTACTGTGGCTCTTCACAATGCACCGGGAGGATGTCTTAAGTGCTTGGAAGTTGTGGTTGCAATATCTGATATATAATTAGAGATTTTTGCCCAGATACAGAACCATTCTCTGCATTCATAATTCTTATGCTTTTTAAATTTGCTTCAATCAGCTATTCAATTAATTAGCGAATGATGTATTCTGATTTTCTATAGTCTGTATTGATTTTCTCTTTAACTAATGGTATGTTGAGAATGAAACACTTGGGAATGGGATTGATTCTTACAATATATACTGTGTTGGAACAGGTGGACTTTTACAGGTGCAGAGATTTTTGTGTTATTTGAAAGCACTATATATATCGGGATTTTCGTGTTATTTGAAAGCACAATCTCTACATGCATTGTTTGGGTCAGTGTTCTAAGTGTGATTTTGTTGCTGGGAAGCTTTGCAATGCATATAAACCAGAATTGTAGTAATTCTATACAAAGTATTTAGCTTTTTTTTTTTTTTTCTTTTCATGGGATTTTTTTAGTGTTCAATATATGTATAACAAAAGTTGTTTTTATAGAAGTGTTATTGAAATAGAGAAGGAGAAACATTGTGGTGCTATAGATTTATTGTTGAAGTTAGACAACAATCAGTAAGAAGCAAATAAATCTAAGAGTCTTAAAACTTATAAATGTTGTAAGCAGCCACTAAAGATAACAAGAATAAAGCATTATTTTGAAAAATAATCGAAAAATAGTTTTTGTTTACTTTTAGAAATTGGATAACTCAAGGGTATGGTATGAACAAATTTATCTAAATTGATATGTAACTTCAGCTAGCTGCAAAATCTTATTTTAGAATAGAAAGATCACAAAATTGGAAGAATTCTGTTATAGCATCTTGTTTCAAGAGGACATTAAAAATAGTCATCAAAACTTTGTGATTAGGAATAGAAGGTTTTGTGGTAAAATTGTTTTAGATGTGATATTAATAACTTCAAGATATTTTTCAAATAGTGGTTAGTTTTATTATCGATTATGATTAATATCACCAGATGTTGTCTATAAACTATTGAATTGAGCAATTTATATCAACATAAAATGTTGAAATTACATTGTGCTTCTTTTATATAGAAAACTTATAACCATATTATTTACATGGTGTGAGTTTTGCACTCTCTTCTATTGTTTCTTAAAACAAATCCTAGGAAAATTTATGATAAAATCTTGAGGTTGAAGGATGAACTTTTTCACTAGATAGAATGAGGATTTTTAGTCATTACATCTCAAACTTTCCATCTTCCTTGCCCCAACAATCATATGATTTTTTTTATGAAGTCAAGTGCCTTTCTCTTTATCTTTAAAATGATTCTTTTTCTCTTCTATATACACCAATTGTTTTGTCCAACAATTGACATAGGTCATATACATTGGGGAGATACATTATATGGCATAAGAGTAGTCATCATAAATATATTGGATAGGAAAGTCTACCACCCAAGCCATAATTGGAATATGAGCACTCAAATCCTTAAGGGAAAAGAAGAAAGTTTCTTGTTCAAATTAAGGGAAAAATTGGCCAAAATTGACAAAATTCATATGATGATAACTCTATGAATGGAACATATGAATAGTCATCAGAAATTTTAAGATTTAAATACATCTCTCCACCCATAATTTTCATTAGGGTAATCTAAATTTAAAAACAAAATCAAGAAAAATAAATTAGTGGTCTTAAAGAGTAAAATAGTACATGTAACTTCCATAATTATAGCATTACATGTATATAATAGTTTCTGTTTCCTACACATTGAAAAATAATGAGGGCTAGAAGCACAAAAGATGACTAGAGAGCTCTTAGCCATTAAGGAGAAGTAAGAAGCATGGATGTTAATATGGGCAATCAAGACATAGTCTAGTGGACATCGGAGTAGACCACATCTAATTAAGATAAAAACCACCATGAAGAGTCTAACTGAAAGTGCAATGTTAGAGGTTTGATAATGGGAGAATAATGACGAATATTCTGAACATATATGCATCCTTTGAAGATCTATTAGTAGAACATGAGTTACACATGATTGAGGTGGAAGATAAGGCTAGTGTAATTTAGTCACATTATGATTCTAAGCTAGCAGATATATTTCACTCGAAAAATAACCATATTGAAATATCTTGGCCCTTAAACAAACCATTGGATCCAAGAGAAATATTAGCAAAATTTTCAAGAGCTATCCTATAAATTTGAATGGGGTGGACACAACTGCATATTTATATTTCATTCCATTGGGTTCCTATGATATTCTTGTTGGGAGGAATTTGTGGGAAAGTATTATGTTATCCTAAATTGTCGCAATAAGGAATTTATTGCCTTATGAGGAAGGGTAATGAAAGAAAGTTCAATGAATTCCAAAAACACATCTCCATAACTTAAATTTTAACCCCATAGCTTGAAAAAGGTTTTACTAAAGGTTTTCAAATATTTACAGTGTGTGTGGAGGAACTAGTGATGTTTCGTCGATTACACTTCCTTAAGGTCACATAGGAGGTTGAATCTAACCATATTAGCCTCTCTTCACATGTTTACACGGTTCACAGGGTTACTTTGGGTAGGCCTGAGAGGAGAGTGTTACAGAGTTGTATCAGAACGTGATTCAAATCTACGACTAGATGGGTTGAATGTGTTAGTCATGCATGCATGTCAGTTGCATATGTGTCTCTTACACTTATATACTTGTTACATTTTATTGATGATTGATTAGGGTTGTAATATGGTTATCATGGAGAATTTGATGTTGATTTCATGAAAGATATTTTTCATGAACATGTGACTAGTTTCATATGGTTATATGTTGCTTATATGTTGATTTTGCATCAACTACTTACATCCTTGTATGTTAGATTAGATTTTGAATATTTTGATTACATGTATCAGTCTTGTAGGTTGATTTCAAGAACTGGTCAATTATGTCCGACTACATTTGATTATGCATATTTGTAGTTTGTTAGGCATTGCTTATGCATGTTTTTGGTTGCATGCAACAATGTGTACAATGGAGTAATGGTCGTTTTTGTGCATGAGGTCATAGCATGCATTGTTGATATGGCCTTGAATTGATGGCTAGACCCTAGTTAGAATGATGTTTATGAGTTGTTACATTTACTTGTGTATGTCAATATGTTGTTATGATTACGGTACACATGTATCATGATCATTTGGTGATCTTGCACACAACGTATCTTACCCGAGATATACTAAGGTATGTTGATTTATTTTGATTTGGTTTATCTGGCATATTATGCCTTGCAGGAAGATATATCAAATGGCTAGCAAGATGGTTGACCACAAAGATTCTCCCTACAAATCCAAAGAGAAGTATGGTGTTGGGAACACTTCCAATTTGGTAGTAACGTTGAGAAGCTTAAAGGAAGAGATAAGGAGTTGTGAGGGAGATAATGACAGAATCAAACAAACATATGAAAAACTAGCAGAGGTAAGTGCAGTGACTACTTTGGATCAGCCATGAGCAGGATCTACATGGGGCATATGGTAGTAGATCTCATGTCGATCACTGATCAGTTAGAGAGGACATAATATGAGATGACAGATTGTTGTACACTCCGGAGAGTTGAAGGGATAGACATAGATATGACTCTAGTTATGATTATGATAGGCACTATGATCGTCACCATTATCATCTTTACAGGAGGAGTGATAGGAGATACTTGCCGGATGAGTTTAAGAAAGAAAATCCACCTACTTTTGATGGAGAGGTAAAGAGATCATAGGATGCAGAGGCTTGGTTACTTGGTATGAAGAAGTTCTTCGAGCTACACGACTACTAAGAGAACATGAAAGATAGAGTGGCTACTTTCAGTCTTAAAGGTAAAGAAGACATCTGGTGGGAAGATCTGAAGAGTGTCAGGGACATAAATGAAGAATATTTGTCTTGGAATAAGTTTGAGTGGCTCTTTAAGAATAATTGCTTGTTAGAAAGGTACATTCATGATAGGGAAAAATAATTCTATGAACTAAAGGTGGGATCCATCAAAAATGATGAGTACACTAGTAAGTTCTTGGAACTGTTGAGGTATGTTCTTGACCTCAATGAGGACAAGGCTAAGATTCAGAGGTTCATTAGTGAACTATCGATTACATTGAAATATATAATTAAATTCGATGAGCCTAGATATTTGGAGGAGACCATTCGAAAGTTAAATCATTGCTACGAAAAATCAAGGTGTGTCGTTGAGACTAAGCCAAGTTGGAGAGGTAATGTAAAGTGCAAAGGAAAATGGGATAAAAAGTGAGCAAGGGCATAGGGTACAGATAATAAGGAGAATGTTGTAGCACCTAAGAGGTTTAATGCATCAGAAAGAGGACATGGGCATCGATCTCAAGAAAATAATAAAGATGGATTATGGAGGCCTATAGAATGTTGGACTTGTGGCAAAGATCATCGCAGGGGATATTGTGCATATAATCAAGGTGGTAGACCTCAGATATATAGTGCAAAGGAGGAACAAATTGTTGGAGACATTGGTCAAAGTATTCCATGTATCTATGCACCCTTTGATATCAAACAAGGAGAGCATCATGCATCTATCATCAATATGGATGGTAAGCTTTGTGATCAAGTTATTTCTCTTTTGATTGACCTTGGATCTAATTATAGTTATGCTAGTGCTAACTTGGTGTATAAGTGTGGCTTGAATAAGGAGTTGCATGCAAAGTCTTGGTTAGTGTGGTTGACTATAGGTACAAAGAGGCAAGTGCATCATTGGGTAATAAATTGCACATTTGATTTGAAAGGTATGTGTACCGTAGTACATTTGAATGTATTATTGTTAGGTTCATACAATATGTTATTGGGCATGTATTGGTTGTATCTACATAGAACCACGTTTGACTTCTATTACAAAGCAATTGACTGTGGTGATGACAATGGAAAACCAAGAGTCTTGCAAGGTAAGAAGAAATCCACATCAGTTAGGATGGTGACAACTATGCAAGAAAAGCGTAGTTGCAGGAAAGGGTGCAAGTTATTCACAGTACACATTTCTAGAGATAAGGGCAAGGGGGCCGAGGATGCGGATGTGTTGAGCAAGTACCCATTTTTGCAGTAGCCTCTGAATGTATTTCCTTAAGGCATTACAGAGTTGCCACCTCACATGGAGGTATATTTTTTATTGAGCCGGTACCAGGGGTAGCTCCAACATCTTAAGAACCTTACAGGATGAGCACACCTGAGTTGGTTGAGTTAAAATTGGAGCTAAAGGAAATGTTGGACAAGGGATACGTTAGACCAAGTGTATCACCTTGGGGTGTACTGACCTTGTTTTTAAGGAAGAAAATGGTACTCTCAAATTATGCATTGACTACACGTAGTTGAATGAAGTGACTATCAAGAACAGATATCCTTTGCCAAGGATTGATGAATTGTTCAATCAGTTGAAGGTAGTAGCAGTGTTCTCAAAGATTGATTTGAGATCTAGATATCATCAAGTATGCATCAAAGACGAGGACATTTACAAGACATCATTCAGGTTCAGGTATGGGCATTATGAGTTTGTTGTTGTTCCATTTGGTTTAACTAATTCTCTAACTACATTCATGTGTTTGATAAATAGTGTATTGCATCCATATTCGGATAAGTTTTTTATTTTGTTCATTTATGATATACTGGTATATTCTAAAAATGAGGAAGATCACATTAAGAATTTAGCAGTAGTGATGAGATTTCTAAGAGAGCATCACTTATAGCCTAAGTTTAGAAAGAGTAGTTTCTTTCGGACTGAGGTACACTACTTGGGACATGTTGTATCCAAGAAGGGAATTACAGTAGATCCAGAGAAGATAAGGGTCATCATGGAGTGTATAGCCCCTAAGAATGTGGATAGGTGAGATTTTTCATGGGTTTGGAAGTTATTATAGGAGGTTCATCAAGAACATCTCACAAATTGATTATCCCATTACATCCTTACAGAGGAAATGTAAGAAATCCAAATGGACAGAGGAGTGTGAGGCTAGCTTTGAGTAGCTTAAGTCATTGTTGATACATGCACTAGTTCTATAGATTGTAGATCCGAATAAGGAATTTGTACTATACACATATGGTTGCAAGAGAGGGCTTGATGGATTCCTTATGCAGAATGGACAAGTGGCATGTTATGACTCCCAAAAAATAAATGAGCACAAGTAGAATTACCCGACACATGATCTTGAGTTAGAAGAGATTATACATGCATTAAAGATGTGGAGGCACTATCTTATTGGAAGGTAGTTTGTTCTTATGAGTGATCACATTAGGTTGATACATCTGTTTTACCAACTAAATCTGAATGCCAGGTAGGCTAGAGGGTTGGCCACAATCAACGAGTTTGATTTCGTGATCAGGTACATCAAAGGTAAGGAGAAGATGCTCTGAGTAGATGGATACAGGTGAATCACTTAGCAACTGTTAGTTCTTATGAGATAGATTTACAGGACATGATCTTGCGAGAAAGAGAATAGGATGTCAAATATATGGATATTGTGCATAGCTTGCAGCAGAGTGATAGTATAGGTACATGTATAGGTCATGGTACATGTATAGGTATAGGTAAAGGTGATGGTAAAACTACAAATGATGGTACAGTTACAAGTACAAGTAGTGGTACAGGTACACGTGCAGGTGCAGAGGACCTACATGGGGCATATGGTAGTAGATCTCATGTCAATCACTGATCAGTTAGAGAGGACATAATACGAGATGACAGATTGTTGGGCACTCCAGAGAGTAGAAGGGATAGACATAGTTATGGCTCTAGTTATGATTCTGATAGGCACTATGATCATCACCATTATCATCTTTACAGGAGGAGTGATAGGAGATACTTGTTGGATGAGTTTAAGAAATAAAATCCAACTACTTTTGTTGGAGAGGTAAAGAGATCATAAGATGCAAAGGCTTGTTTACTTGGTATGAAGAAGTTCTTCAAGCTACACATCTACTAAGAGAACATGAAAGCTAGAGTGGCTACTTTTAGTCTTAAAGGTAAAGATGACATCTGGTGGGAAGATGTGAAGAGTGTCAGGGACATAAATGAAGAATATTTGTCTTGGAATAAGTTTGAGTGGCTCTTTAAGAATAATTGCTTGTTAGAAAGGTACATTCATGATAGGGAAAAATAATTCTATGAACTAAAGCTGGGATCCATAAAAAATGATGAGCACACTAGTAAGTTCTTGGAATTGTTGAGGTACGTTCTTGAACTTAATGAGGAAAAGGCTAAGATTCATAGATTCATTAGTGAACTATTGATTGCATTGAAAGATATAATTAAAGTCGATGAGCCTAGATATTTAGAGGAGACCATTCGAAAGTTAAAGCATTGCTATGAACAATCGAGGTGTATCATTGAGACTAAGCCAAGTTGGAGAGGTAATGTAAAGTGCAAAGGAAAATGGGATAAAATGTGAGCAAGGCCATAGGGTACAGATAATAAGGAGAATGTTCTAGCACCTAAGAGGTTTAATGCATCAGAAAGAGGACATGGGCATTGATCTCAAGAAAATAATAAAGATGGATTATGGAGGCCTATAGAATGTTGGACTTGTGGCAAAGATCATCGCAGACAATATTGTGCATATAATCAAGGTGGTAGACCTCAGATATATAGTGCAAAGGAGGAACAAATTGTTGGAGACATTGGTTAAAGTATTCCATGTATCTATGCACCCTTGGATATCAAACAAGAAGAGCATCATGCATCTATCATTGATATGGATGGTAAGCTTTGTGATCAAGTTATTTCTCTTTTGATTGACCTTGGATCTAATTATAGCTATGCTAGTGCTAACTTGGTGTATAAGTGTGGCTTGAATAAGGAGTTGCATGCAAAGTCTTGGTTAGTGTGGTTGATTATAGGTACAAAGAGGCAAGTGCATCATTGGGTAAGAAATTTCACATTTGATTTGAATGGTATACGTACCGTAGTACATTTGAATGCATTATTTTTTGGTTCGTACAATATGTTATTGGGCATGTATTGGTTGTATCTACATAGAACCACGTTTGACTTCTATTACAAAGCAATTGAGTGTGGTGATGAAAATGGAAAACCAAGAGTCTTGCAAGGTAAGAAGAAATCCACATTAGTTAGGATGGTGACAACTATCCAAGAAAAGCGTAGTTGTAGGAAAGGAGGCAAGCTATTCACAATACACATTTCTAGAGATAAAAGTAAGGGGGCTGAGGATGCGGTTGTGTTGAGCAAGTACCCATTTTTGTAGCAGCCTCGGGATGTATTTCCTTAAGGCATTACAGAGTTGCCACCTCACATGGAGGTATATTTTTCTATTGAGCCAGTGCCAAGGGTAGCTCCAACATCTAAAGAACCTTACAGGATGAGCACACCTGAGTTGATTGAGTTAAAATTGGAGCTAAAGGAAATGTTGGACAAGGGATACATTAGACCAAGTGTATCACCTTGGTGTGTACTGACCTTGTTTGTAAGGAAGAAAGATGGTACTCTCAAATTATGCATTGACTACATGTAGTTGAATGAAGTGACTCTCAGGAATAGATATCCTTTGCCAAGGATTGATGAATTGTTCAATCAGTTGAAGGTAGTAGCAGTGTTCTCAAAGATTGATTTGAGATCTAGATATCATCAAGTATGCATCAAATATGAGGACATTTACAAGACTTCATTCAGGTTCAGGTATGGGCATTATGAGTTTGTTGTTGTTCCATTTGGTTTAACTAATGCTCTAACTACATTCATGTGTTTGATAAATAGTGTATTGCATCCATATTCGGATAAGTTTTTTATTTTGTTCATTGATGATATACTGGTATATTCTAAAAATGAGGAAGAGCACATCGAGAATTTAGCAGCAGTGTTGATATTTCTAAGAGAGCATTACTTATAGCCTAAGTTTATAAAGTGTAGTTTCTTTCAGACTGAGGTACACTACTTGGGACATGTTGTCTCCAAGAAGGGAATTACAGTAGATCCAGAGAAGATAAGGGTCATCATGGAGTGTATAACCCCTAATAATGTGGATGAGGTGAGATCTTTCATGGGTTTGGAAGGTTATTATAGGAGGTTCATTAGGAACACCTCACAAATGGATTATCCCATTACATCCTTACAGAGGAAATGTAAGAAGTCCAAATGGACAGAGGAGTGTGAGGCTAGCTTTGAGTAGCTTAAGTCATTGTCGATATATGCACTAGTTCTATAGATTGTAGATCCGAATAAGGAATTTGTAATATACGCATATGCTTGCAAGAGAGGGCTTGGTGGAGTCCTTATGCAGAATGGACAAGTGGCATGTTATGATTCCCAAAAACTAAACGAGCCAAAGGACTAGGAAGGTACAAGGTATGATCGAGAGGAGCTGAGAGAGTCAACTAGATCAGCCACATCGTCATATTGTCTTTTCGAGGGCAAATTAGTTGTCGATGGACTGACACCGAGCCCCAATTTTGTGTCTTGTATCAATGAATGTATGAGGTCCATTATCCTTGATATGAGAGACCTAGACTGTTGTATAATATGTTGTTTAATATAACGAAGTTGGGTTGAAATTTGTAAAAAGTTGTCTATATTTTTTGCACTAGTGGAACTACTATTGTTTATATTCCACTCTGTAAAGTAGTATCGTTGTTATTCTTGGTGTTGTAGTATCAAAGATTTTAAGTCTCTATCCTAGACACCAAGTTCGTGGAAAAAAACATGGTATCAAAGGGAATCTAACGTATTTTTAAGGGAAATGAATGATATTTTTCACAACAAAAAAACTCAAAGAGAGTTGTGGGTGTCTAGATCATGGAGCAGATGGTTAAGCTAAGGACATGGAGATGTGCTCTTGATAGGTTACATGGTGAGATGGGCTGGGAGTTCTGGTGGATTAGTGGTGAACCTATTGCCCTTCAATATGTTGTGTGGTGCTTTCCATATGATGGGCTTCCTTCGACTTGTCATGCATAGTTAGGATAGCTCAAGGATTTCTTTGGCATCGATGAGATTAGGTTGATCGAGATGGCTTCATGTGATGGACTTCAGATTGGCATGCTAGAGTATTCATCAGATCATGATGTTGTATATGTAAGGTTTGAGGGATTTGCATGAGCAGTATTTGATCCAAAAGGATAAGGGCTTGTAGGATTGAGCTAATGAACATTATGTAGGCTAAAAGGAAGTCTAGACTTATAGGGAGGAATCGAATGGAGGTTTGTGATCTTTAGGTTTAGATAGAGGTACTACCAAGGTTGTTGGGTTCATTAGATAAGGTATGCTGCACTGATGGACACCATATGGGCTATTGTCGCCGATGATGATGGTTACTTCCTAGTCTTGGAAGTACCTCCCTCACTAAGAGGGAGTGTTGATTTTTATAGATTGCCAGGTACTCCAAGCCATGAGGATTGAGAATTTAGAGGATTGAGCTTTCTTCCCTGCTCAGTCTTGCAAGCACTCATCCTCCTAGATCAAATTCCACTCGTGCAAATCCCTCCAATATCGGATATGAAACATCATGATCTTATAAAGAATCTAGCCTCCCAACCTGTAGTCCATCAAATGAAGCCATATCAATCAACCTAATCTCTTCCCTGCCAAAGAAACCCTCGAGTTTTCCCAACCATCCATGAAAAGACATAAGAAGTCCATGATCTACAGACTGCCACACAACATGCTGAAGTGCACCAAGTTCACCATCGATCCACCAAAACTCCCAACCCATCTCATCATGTAATCTATTGAGACCACATCTCCATGTCTTTTGTTGAGCCCTGTACTACATGATCCAAAGACCCACAACTCCCTCTTTTTCATTTCTTTGTCCACACTTTGATTTATTGTCCCTCAAAGTAGCTTAGATATGCTCTGATACCATATTTAATTTCCATGAACTTGGGTCTTCAATACCATGAGTCTTTAAGAAATTCCTCATTCTTACCTCCCATATATCAAAGTTTCCATTGAATAATGGAGCCTTCACAAATTGATTGACTTCAATTTCAGTGGTTGAGGAAGACACATATTTAAGAGGATTGAAGACTTTCTTCCTTGGCTTCACCATTTGTGTTCTAATGATAAACCTTCAAGCTGTTAGGATTTGAGTTAAGGTACTAGCTCTGATACCAATTGTTGGAAATACTGAGAGGGGGGTGAATCAATATTTCTTTTCAATTGTTAATTTTATCAATTAGATCACTTATATTTAGAACACAAAAATGAACAATAGAAGTAAAAACATTTATTAATATAATCTTTGTAATGAATGAAGTACAATATGGGTAGGGCTCCAACCCTTGATGAAGACACCCAAGCTCCAACCTGGGATGTGCCAAGCACCTACTTGGATTTAGTGAGGCTCCGACCTCTAGGTATTTGACCCTATCTTATCCAAGGCACCAACCTTGAGTTTAGGAGCACCAACTCGAAGGACACCAATCCTCAATCTTCCAGGCTCCAACCTATATTTGCTAAGCACTGACTTGGACTTCCAAGGCTCCAAGCTTGTCAATTTTGAGGCACCAACCTCAAGATAAAATAAAATTAAGTTATAATGTTGCGGATCAATAGCTCCTATAGTTGACAATAAAAGCTTTCGGCGTGTTGGGCATGTTTGCAATACTTCCAAAACTGATTTCCTGAGAACACCTTTGGGAGGAAGTCATCTCATTATATCATGATTTGGCTTCTTGGTCGGTAATGGTTTAAATGGAGAAGGATGAATTCAATTGGAAGGTTTCTCAGATGAACTAGCTTCATTTCCATTTTCAACAGGATGGTTGGGCCCGTAATCATTGGATGTCGTAGCTATCAAAACTTCTTGTGAAGACATCATCACGATTTATTGCAATATGGAGGAGGAATATTTGTTATGAGAAACCATTTTTATGTCTTTATAAGGAAATGGATCCTTCAAAAAAACAAGGTTTGGATAACCTTTAATGAATTTATAAGCCTCTGCCCAATGTGGGCATTCCTTTGTATAGTGATCCTCATTGTAAATAAGGCAAGGATAGTGAGGTTTTCATTTTTTGTTAATAGGATCATATTTAGTAAGTTTCTCCTTTGAAGCAATATTTTTTTTCGATTTACCTTTCCCTTTACTCTTATTTCTAGTTGATTTTGTCTTGTCAGTAGATGATTCTACATTGTTGATCTTGGAAATAGTTTATGGGGAAGGCTTTACAATGATGTATCTTTTATGATAAAAGTTTAAGTAATTTTATAATTTTTATTTTTCCCTTTAGACTGTTGGCTAATAGAACCTATAATTCCATTAACGACATTAGATCATGATCCTGTAGGAGATGTAATTATGGGCTCACCAATAGGGCGAGGTAAATTCAAGAGTTTTTCATACAAAGTGCCAGATTGAGTGTAGAGTAAGTCTAAGTACTCAGCACAATAAATTACTTGGTATGTTTTTACGACACCCCCCTTGGCAACATCTTCCGTGATAATGAGAAGAAAATAATTTGTAAACCATTCAGCCAAAATTTGATCTGGAATTAAAAGTTTGACTAAGCGATGTTTACGTATACATTCATGGATATGATAGAAGATGTGAGTTGACTTTGGTTATTTTAAAGAAGTCAATAGTTCGGTACCAATATCATAATGGATTGAAAGTGGGTTAAAATTGTTGTTGCGAGGTAGTTGAAGTTATGGAAAGAGGCATGAGGTAGCTCAATGTGGCATTTTACTGCCGAGTTGGTTAAATTTCATTGGAAAAGGCGTAGATGGATGGAATAATCAATTAAATAATTTGATGCACACCAAATAGATATGTCATCACATGATTGGATGGATCCTCTCCTGATTTCCCTTTCAATTTAGGTATGTCACTTGGTAACTTGGTATGAATTGCCAAACAAAAAGGATAATAATAAATAGTATCATTAGTTAACTGAGATAAATCTGGTAGATCTAGTGTTGCAATAAATGGTAACTTCCAACTAGGATCTTGTGGTAAGGTTAAGACCAATCCCTGGAAGCATATATCCTGGATATCCTAGAATAGATTGAGCATTTGGAATTGGAATTCCACCAGGGTAACCAGGGTAGATAATAACGGGGTGAGGCTGAATAACGACTTGATAAGTATCACCAGGATATGGTTGGCTCTGGAAAGGTTGAGTTTAACCCATTTGACCTAAGTAGTATTTCCCCTACATAAGTTGTGCTTGTAAAGGTTGACCTTGAAAAAGTTGACTTTGAATGAATTGATTGTAAAAAAGTGGTTTTTGGAAGGTTTGACCTTGAAAAGGCAGACTTTGAAAAGCTTGTCTTTGAAAACGTGGAACTTGGTAAGCTCAACCTTGATAAGGTGTTTTCCCTATTCTAACAATGGGTTTCCAAATAGGAATAAACGATATAGATTGGACAGTAGGAAAAAATTGATAAGAAGAAGCCTTTGGGATTTCCTAAGTAGTATGAGGAACAAATATTTGAGGGGTTGCTAGAACAGTCATTTGTGATATTCCTGGAATAGGTAGCTGAGGAGAAATTGGAACTACATGTGAGACAATTGTTTGAATAGGGGTCTGTGGCGAGCAATGAACAGGTCATTAACTCATTGTCTGAATAGGTGTTTGAGGAATTCCTTGAACAGGTTGTTATAAAACTATTTAAGGAATTCCCTGAATAGGTTGTTGGATAGGTACAACAACACCTGGAATAGGTATCTGAGGTATATCTTTTCCAATAGGCTGAACAGGTTGATAAAGTGGCACTTGTGGAGCACTTGCACCATACTATCAATTGAACGTAGGATTCCAAATTGTGTTCGTCCTAGGATAAGGAGTACCAATTAAAGGCTAATTTATAATAGGTTGACCTAGGCTGGGCTGAGGTATCATACCATAAGGTCTGGTAAAATATTGACCCCTAGAAATAGGTTTTCCTCCAAGTGGAGAATAAGGTGGTTGCCCCCCAGGCTACTAATAAGCACTAGTCGAGATTACTTAAGGGTTTCATAAATGCTTCAAGCATAGAAGTCATTCTCTGACCATTAAAACTAGATAAACTAGATGACTAAGTAGAAGGTTGAGGAGAAGAAGCAGCACTTGAAAAAATTTCGGTAAGTGACTGATACCCAGGAGGAACTAATTGACAACCATACAATAATGATTCTAGAGAGCTGGTAAACATGGATGAATCAATAGGTTCACTCCCAATAGGAATTTATGACAAAGTTACTTGTGGTGAATAAAAAAGAATGCCTGGTGGTGACAAATTTTGACCTAAAAAACTCAAAGTTGTAGAATACCAAGGGTTAGGTTGGAAAGGAGAGAGGAACTCTTGGTTCAAAGGTTTCAATACTGCTAAATGGATAATGAGATGTCATTGTTTATTCGATAATGTCTTGAATCAATGCTAATTAACCCAAGAGGTAATTTAATCATTACTATCAGCTTCCTTCGAGGTGAAGGTGGCTTGGGAGTAGGAGCTAAAATAGCTGAAGGTGATTCAGGTTGAGAAAATTCAGATTCAAAATGTTCTATGTCTGTTTCAGTAAGTTCAGTGTCTGAAACTTCACTATTGTCAGATTCTGTGTTAACTACTTCGGTAATATCTAGACCAGAGTGAACTAAGATTGATTCTACTTCCTGTAATGGATTCAATTTGGTTTCTATTGTCTCAGATTGTAAAATTGTTGATGTTTCAGGTTCATCTAGGATTTTGATCTTGTTGACTTTGACCTTTTTTATTTTTATCTTTTCCAATCGACTTGGTGTGTATTCAGGAGGTTGACCTCACATTATACATGACTATCTTGGTGATTCATCCAGGATTAAAATGTATCACAAGATTAAACGATATTCACAATCAAATCCTAAGGTCTCTAAAAAGTAAAGACAAACAATTAACACACGCTAAAAAATGTACGGATTCGAACCATGTAAACCAACTTATCACAATGAAATCACTAGTTGGTAATGAAATCCAACATCACATGAATTAAAGTGAAAATTCACTATATATATGAGCAAGTTGAACCCGTTACCCTGATAGCCTTCTTAATGAAACAATCTTGTGCAAGTAACTTCACTTATGCCATCTCGAGTGAAGATTACCCTCCAAAAATTTAAAGTGATTCTAATCAACATTTGTTCCAAGTACAACATGACCTTCCCTATCACATCACCTTGGGTAATAGCCCAAGGATTATGGTCACTAAGGTTACCTACTACAAAAATTCTACGTGGATGGACAGTCGTCAGATGTACACGCAAGGGCAGAGTAACAAATCTCCATCCCCTTCAAAGCACCTCAACATGGTTAATTGGAGGTTTACATTCAAGTGAACCCAAGTACCTTTCAGCACCATTTTAATACGTGTAAATCAATCTACCATAGTGAATGAAGTGGGTATGATCACTTCACCAAGTTTGATATGATCTCATGCTTGAGTCCTTTGTAAGGGGAGCTTCCGAGAGAAAAACTAAAATAACTGGATTTATCTCCCTATCACATGATTCTAGTGTTTGTCTGCAACTTTGGAAAGTTTATTCACTTCCTTATTCCAAATCCCTACACTTAATCTACTGTAGGTGGAAAAGAGCCCTAAGAATAAAAATTTCTAAATTGATTTTAATTAGCATTTATTTTAGTTGTTATGCAAAGATAATGGATGTGAAACTTGATGAAATTATGATGACACAATCCTAATGCAGTAAAAAATGATGATATGATGTTTTTGTTTCAATGAAAATCTATCTAAGGTAGGGAAATAGGTTTTCACTTTTTCAACTGGAATATAAACAAAAACTTAAAATCCCATTATAACCTTTTTCCTAAAATGAAACTAACTAATTATAAATCACCCGGAAACCAATGATCACTAAAAATGAACTTTTCGCTAATTGAATGCTACAACATTTATTGCAGTCACTAATTTAGTTCATCAACACTTCCAACAAATAGATGAAAATTATTTTTTCATTCCAAAACTAGTATATGAAGGATTTTCATAAACCAAACCTAATCTTGTATATTGTTCACTTTGACATTCAAAATAAAATTTTGCAAAGGAGAAATCTAGACCTAAAACTTGATTCAATTGACATAAGAAATATAGACAGTCAATTCAACATGACCAAAAAATCTCTCCCTTGATAGGTCAGTCGTTCATAAGGAAAGATTCAACCCTAATTTGCAAAACAGTACCAATCACATGAAAAATACCAAAATAACATTCAATCAGACTGAAACATACCCACAAAAGCTTATAACATGTGTAAAACAATAGGAGCAAACAAAAAATTTTGATTTGAAGAGGAAACAAGGGAGTTTTTCAAAAGTTCCAGGCATGTGCATAGGATCTGGAGTGACTAGTGCACATGTGCTATGTCACTAAAGTGTAAGTACACAGATCTGCGCATTGTGCCTAAAGTAAAAGTTGCACACAGTGGGGAAATTCAAGAAAAAGTAAAAATAAACCAAATCTAGCCCAAAATGAAAATTTCTAAACTTTCTAGACACTTAATTAAGGCTTGTGCAACAGGTTGAAAAGATCAAACATGGAAAAATCCAGATATTGAAATGATTCCCCAACGAAGTTGCCAATTTTTTATGAGGACAAATCAATCTTGCAAACTAGAGTGATCCCCATAGACTTCTAAGAACCCTAGTAACAAACACACAATAACTTCTACCTTTCTCTAAGTTCTTATTGTTTGAAATCCATAGAATTAAAGACGCCTCTTACTGGTTTAGTGAACTAATTGATGAAGCCCTCAAAGATTTTGATCACTCGCTCTTTGATGCTCCAAATATCCTCTCATCACTCCTAATAGCTTCACCACAATGTTCTGAAGGAGAACTGGAAGGACATAGACAAACAAGAGATCAAATCATACAACATATGATCAAACATATAAATGAATCAATTAACCAATTATACATATGAACTGATCAATCATGCAACCAAAACTCATGTAGGTGGTTAAAGAATTCTATAAATCAAATCAATAGAGATGTAACTGAGAAAGAAAAAGTGCAAGTCATAAAACTAGAGAAAATGTTTACAACCATGTAGCCTTGATGTAGCAATCCCTTTCCGTAATCTCCAACCCTCTCCCTTGCAAGACAAGCCTTCCAACCTAACCTAAACAATATGAATACGCTTCCAACAATCCTCCTTCAAACCCTAGACCTGTAATGGATTTATAGGCCAAGGATGAGAAGTAATGGTTCCATTTTCCAAGGTATAAGATCCACTATTAGTGGGATAGATGTTCCACAAATGAAGGGGAGTTACTACATAATGGGAAGGATCAACACTAAATAAGCACTCGTTTGAAGCTTTTTTGTTGGGATAGATGCTACCAACAATGCTCCTAGACTTTACCTTTTAGTTTTATGTACTTCAAGTCATGTTCACAGGTCATAGTGGAAGACAATGTGTAATTTTTCACATATAATAATGGTCTTCCCTACGTATGTATAGGAATTAACTAGGTAACTATGAACATAGCAAAAATTAGGGTTTTGCACCATAGGATCTAGAAATTCCACTTTCTTTTGGATGATTTAGTTCTAAACTTTGCAAGGAATGCTCCACGACACATGTGTGCATATCGAGAGATCCAAAATGATGGTCATTTTCCTAATGCGATAAAATGACGTGTAACAGTACTATATAATAATAATCAAAGAGAATGAGATAAGTAATAAAGCCTTAAGTACTAGGCATGGACATTGATTATGTAGGGATGTCATTTGGATTGAAAAATTCACCAACATTTGTTATGTGAATAATGAATAAAATTCGTAGAAACTATTTGGATAAATTTGTCATTACAGGAAACCCTAAAGCCCTAGGGAAACCCACTGAGCCCCAAAGGGAATTTATAATGTTCAAAGAAGAATTAAAATGAGTAAGGCAATACTATTATTATTTTATATGACAAAAGGAAATTGTTTGGGAAATCCATTAGAAATTGAAATGGAAATTGAATTTGAATTGTTCCTCCATACTAAATTTGGCCTTCCGAGCAAAGGCCCTCCATAGATTTGTATAACTATAAGGTCTCTATGGCTCATTCGGTTCATTTTATCATTTGAGGAAGATGGCTTTCTATGTTGCATTTTTACATTGACTCTATTATGACGCATTCTTTTGGCTCGTTAATCTTTGTCTATGGCTCACTTCAAATATCAATAGATAGCAAACCTCTGGGTCAACTTTTTACCTCGTGAAGGCTAATATTCTGTTGTGATATAATTCACGTACTTTCTATGGCATACAATATAACGTTCTTTCATGCACTCTGTTTAGCTCACGATATACAATTATCTATGTGCCTCAATTAAGACTTCAGTGGCATCTATATATAAAGACTCAATACTCTATCTTGATGATGTTCTAAAAAAGAGAGACAGTCTTTCCTCATCACTAAGTGCACTTTCATTATGATTATTTATTTTTACATTATTTCTCTTGATTTTCCTTTGGGATCGACATGTACTTTAAAAGGATGTGAGGAAGAATTCCTCTATATTGAGATTGAGAAGGATGGAGAGCTAGCCCATGATAAGAGTATATCTGAAAAGACAGACAATAAGTCATACCTTGAAGGAATGGTCCCTATTCAATGACTAAAGACACCTCCTATTTCGAGGGAGTATATTGTTAAATTGAATGCAACAGTAAAATAATATAATTTGGGATAAGTAGATGACGAAAGTGAAACATCCTTCATGCAAGGACCATTCCAAATGACAATATTTTATAGTGTCAAATGCTTAGGAAAAATAAATTGCATAATCAATATGCACTTAGAGGGAGAAGGTTGTAGCTCCTATTACTAGATGCACTAACTGGATGTATATGAAGTTGGATTCCTCCATGATGCATATGAGGAATAATGTGTACTTGGAGATACGTCAAAGCCTTAAGGCACATAGGATGTGATTCATGATTACAGATGGAAGAAATTTCCATATGGACTCAAGCAAGCCCTCTGGCCTTAGCACACTTAGATTGATGGTAATATGATGTGGACACGAACCTCCCTTCAAGTTTGTAGGTATGTCTTTGATATCTAGTTATAAATACTAACAATTTATTTATGACATGATCAAATCATCTTTGTGTTCACACCCTAACCGAGTTGACCCTTGAGTCTATATGATCAATAGCTTGAGATTAGAAGGGGTGATGAGGACTTCCTTTTAAAGAGAAGTAATTTTTAAAAATCGTAGCATGATGAATTACACTAAAGTAGTTGAGAGAGACTCCTCTTCATATTTATATTATAATGGATCCTAGGATGAGAAAACAATTAGATAAATTATTACTTTGTAGCATGAAAAATAGATCATGGATATGTATATTGGGTTGTTGCTAAGTATTATTCATGGAATAAACAACACTATCAAAAAATTGATAGATACACTGATGCTCATAATGTTTTTGAATGGAACAACACATCTAAGTGTTTCCTTAGGTCTACCCTAGCTTTCTAGATGATTTCCTAGCATAGAAATTTGTTGTGTTGAAAGGTGGTGTGCATTATTGCTAGCATGATTGACAATATAGTTTATAAAGCTCTTCAAAGAGTTTTTTTAGCATATGTTGGGCATCAGTATGATATACTGTGACATATTATGAGATCTGACATGAAAATAATCTTGTGTTCCATGAGAGGCTCAAGCACATTGAGATCAAATATCACTATATTTGGGATATGATGAAGAGAGGAGCTATGAGACTCCAACATATTTTGATTGATGAATAGGTAAACAATTGGATTCTTGAATTCAAACATGTAAGGTTTCGGTTCACCCAATATTCTTTAGGTGTCATGCATTATGGCTAAGACTAACATCTGTAAGCCTAGTGAAGGCACTCATGAGACGAAAGGGTCTTTACTATTCGAGTACATTGAGCTATTATTGTCCCCTTTGTGTGAGCTACCAAGGAGACAAATTGAGTTAGATAGTTCATAGGGTTGAGGGAACTCTCGATAACAGGATAGTTGTGATCCTTACCTCACGGTAAGTAGTATCCTCCCTATTGTTTGACTATAGGATAACTATTATCTTGATGACATGGTACGTATTATCCTAACTATTGTCATCTCTAGGACTTGACAATGTATACCCGAGTTGGCATCCAACCCACAATTTGGGCTTATTGGGTTTTCCACCCATATGGCTAATGGGTGAGGAGACTTGGGATAGTTGTGATCCTTACCATTTATCATAAATAGTATCCCTCCCAAGTGAATGGATGCAAGTGTTCCACCACTGACTATTGAGGGTGTAGTTGGGAATTTTAGCTAAATATAAGTCAATTGTGATCCTTACCTTCTACGGCAAGTAGTATCCTTCCTAATTTTGGGATGATAAGATAGCTATGATCCTTACTTTTCATGGTAAGTTGTATCCTACCTATTGTAGATTGGATATAAGGTGGTAGCCAGAATATCTCTTATGATGAATCTTCTTCTTTAGGCATCACTATTCAACTAATCATCAAAGGAATCAAGCTAAGAAACAATGAGTTTATTGTTCTATTGATATAATTGAGATGAAGGTCAGAGAATTTGATGGAGAGTCTAGTAGTATTTTTAGGATTAACCTCCCCTACAGTTAGTTATGGATCAATCTTCTTCTTCTAATGAGATGAGATGAGACGATATGAGACATGATGTAGCATACTTGTTCGGCTAAGATGAGAATGAAAAATCATCCCTAGCTGAGAGGGAACGTTGAAATTTGGGTAACTTCAAGAAAAAATTACCTAAAGGATAATGGTAATCCCCTAGGAAAGCCCATTGACCCTCAAAGGATATTTATAATGTTCAAAGAAGAATTCAAATGAATGAAGAAATATTATTATTATTTGACATGTAAAAAGGAAATTTTTTTGGCAAGTGATTTACAAGTTGAAATGAAAATTGTATTTGGACTTTCCCTCCATACCAAAGTTGGCCTCACAATCAAAGGCCCTCCATTGATCTGTATAAAGATAAGGTCTTTATGGCTCATTTGATTCACTGTATCATTTTAGGAAGATGGCTCATTCTGTTTCACTATTTTTACATTGACCCTATTATGATGCATTCTCGTCATAAAAGAGTTTTTGTTTACCTCCAAAAATTGGAGACCTCAAGGGTATGGTATGAAGAAATTTGTCTAAATTGATATGTAACATTCCCAGGCTACAAAATCTTATTTTAGCTAAGAAAAATCACAAAATTGGTTGAGCATATAGGAGTTCTTATCTGAGATTGGAAGATAGCCATGGTAACCTAGAAACTGGAGGAATTTTGTTAAAATATCTTACTTGAAGTGGATGTTAAAAATAGTCATCAAAATATCATCATTAGAAATGGAATATTTTGTGGTAAAATTGTTTGAAATCTGATATTAATAACTTCAAGATACTTTTTAAATATTTGTTAGTTTTATTAGAATTTATGGTTATATTTAAAATAATTTGTTGAAGAAAAAGTACCCACTTCAGAATTGATGATCTCTTCGATGAAATAAGAAGATTAAAGGTATTTTTGAAGAACGATCTAAGATCTAGGTACTGTATAATAATAATCAAAGATAATGAAATAAGTAATATAAACTTCTGTTCTAATACTCAATAGCCTCCCCATTTAGTTTTACTTACCTATATAATAAATCATGGGGACCCTTTTTAATTTTAATAAAACTCTTTAGTTTTAATAAAGTTAAGGCAATTTCTTTTATTTTTGTGAATAAAATACCCTCTCACATGAAATTTTCTGTTATCGGAACCCACATATCGGAGGTCCAACATTACAAGTGTTACGATTAATGAAAACCTGATAGGCCTTTCTGTTATTTAAATGATGCATTATCCAAGGATTTCTATTGGATCATTGAATATCATAACATTCCTCATAGGAAAGTTACGATAAAATAATACTCCAATCAAGCATTCCCGATAGGTAACACAAAGTAAAGTGGGCACTTCCTATTAAATTGAATATTTCAAAGCACTGTTGGCCCCACAATCATTACTTGGCATATAGGAATCACTAAACATCGTAACTTTTTAATTATGCCATATTAAAAACTTTTGATATTCCAAATCTTCGATGCTTAGCACTTCCACTATCTCAAAAACTCTCAATACTACAATTTAGTGATGCCTCTGACTTCCTATATCCAATATGTATGATGCTCCTTCACTCTGATATCTCAAACCTCTGATATTCTCTTCTCTACCCATATCGGGACTTTTCATATCAGATGTCACTCTTTAAAATCCTCGGTACTCAATTCCTGGATTTAAAACTTCTCATATATCTTCACGACTCCACTTATAACCACTATATATTTAAACAACATCTATCAAAAGCCTCAAAAATTAGAAATTTTTAGTTTGAAACCATGTGATTTCTCTCATAAAATTCTTTTGATATGTTGAAGTGTGCAGAACCCACATGAATCCACGTTTTTTCATTTAATACCGAAAGTGGTGAATTTATGATTTTTGAAATTCTAAACAACCTTATTCATTTCGACTTGATTTTATCATGATTTTTCCTTTAAGACAGAAATCATTATGGAAAACTATTATTTGTGCTAAATAATTTTTGGCAAAGGAATTAACATTTAGTCTTGTGTTTTCCATTGCAAGGCAGTCCCAATAAGTGAAATTCAAAAGAGATGTCTAAGGCAACTAAAGTGAAGAAGAATTCAGTTACTGTGCAAGAGTTAACTCCTTTGACAACTAAAAATATTGATACACCAGGGTTGCTTTCTGACACAGTATATTCCCTTGATCCTGGGAGTGCCTCCTCAGAATCTATCTATTGACTATTGGAAGATGAAGGACCAAGGGTCACTCAAACAACAATTACAGCCAAGGATTCTATTCATGTTTCTAATACTACCCATAGTGATGATGAAAATTCATTTTTGCATAGAATTGCAGCTTGCCCCAAGATCCTTGCTTATACAAATATGGTTTGATGGGTTATAGAACACTTGAATATTGTAGACAGGAATTTCATGACAGAAAATGACACGGTCATTGGCACTTTAAGCAACAATGATTTTAGTACAATGTACCATTTTCCACCAGTGAAATGTAAATATGATAAGACATTCATGGAGAAATTCATGAGAAGCATTCATCATGCATATAAACCTATCAAGTAATGGAGGAGGGACCCTAATAAGCATAAGAGTGAGGAAAAAGGCATATATGGAATAGACTTTCTCACAAGTTCTTAATGTCAAGTTTCTGCCATGGTATGTAGATTATTTGCTTATCCTAATACTCAGAAATTCTTAGATCATTGGAATACATTTATTGATGATGCTTCAGAACAATATATATTAGACTAGGGAAATATTTTTTCTGATAACTTAGTCACTCACAATTTGAATTTTAGAAAAAAACATACAGTTTCATAAAATGTAATTCCTACTTTTTATATGAGTGGCCATGTAATGTACTCTCTATGCTACAATATTGATTTTGGCTCCATTGGATGGAAATTGACCTTAGCAAACCCAATCCCTATTCATATATACCATAATATCGTCTAGGATTCCAACTACCAGCCCCATTTCTATCAAATATGCCAGTGTGTCATGCTTCCTATTCATCAAATTATTTTTAATAAGAGATCTCCTAAGATTTCCCGGGAAGCAGGGGGCTAATTCCTTAGGGTTGGGAATTAGTTTGGCGATGATTTTTTTATGTACATCAAGGTCTCTGGTAGTCTAGCTGATCCACATGTTTTGCCCCTGTATTTCCTTGAGAAACTGTTGGGTTGTGATATAGCATAGCAAAATATAGGTAATGGAATTTCTAAAGTATTGAAAGAATCCAATTGGAAGTATGACCTACCTTCCCCTTTCATTGTGGTACGTATACATTAGAAAATTTCAAAGATGCAACTACTAAGACAAACTCTATTTTAAAGTTGAAATTTCCTACTATCCCTAACAGGCAATACAATCCTCATGGAACTATCAAGAAGCTTACCACTCAATCAAGCGTAAGAAAATTCTCTCATGAACCAGATCAGTTTGAGGATGTCTTTGAAAAAAATGTCAACTATTCAAAAGTTCTCATATAGATTAAAAAGAATTGAACTCCATAGGAAATCAATCAATTTTCCCAATATAAGGAAGCAGTGCTGCCTAGTTTATCCTTATATTCATTAAAACTTTCAAACAAAAACACATCTCAAGAAAAGGTTACAGATATTCCTTCTACACAGGTTACTAATATCCATCATCCAAAATATACAGGGGCTTCTTCTTCCACTCAGACTGGAGGATGGTTGCCAAGATCTAAGCTTGGAGAGATATGGGAACAATGTAGCCAGGATTTGAAAGGACATAAACTTGACATTTTCAAGACTACCTCACGAAAGAAAGTCTTAGATACTTTTGAAAATATTGAGAAGACCCCAATTACAATAAGGACCTCTAAAAAACCTTTAGAGATTGAGGACATGGAAATTATACTAGCATTCCCAACCTCTGATTTCGTATTAAGGGTCGAAGAGATTCCTGCCCTTGAAATATTCTACAGACCTCAACATAAGGCCATAGTAAAAGGGCAAAGAAATAAAATGAATATTGACCAATCCTAGGCCTTAGTCCCTACAAATTCCTCTTTTGAACTACTATGGAGAGGTTCACAGTCTACTCCTATAGAGGAACTCTGAAGAATTACTCATTTCACGGGAGCTTATGCTTATGTGACTATGGATAAATCATTGAGATAAAACAACTTTTGAAGGATAAGGAGGATAGGATTATGTAGTTCGAACTAGGCCTTGAGAATGAGAAGCAAAAAATGGCTAGTCAATGGCAAGAACAACTTGTTGACTTCCAGAAAAGTTTCAACGCCCTTAAACTTCAACATGACTATTATTTGAATATCTGAGGTGCTCAAATTCAAGAATTATAGAATGGGATTGAAAAAATTAAAGTTAATCCTGAATTAACAGAGTTTAAAAGGGAAGTAGGAGAATTAAATACTCTCCTTGCTCAACAACATACCATATTCTATTAGAAATTAGCCATCATTCATGGTTTTTGTCACACATCCACTTCATTGGTGGACCAATTATCTGATCTCAAGACATATTTTCATGATATTGAGGAAAATATTCCAAGTTACATAACATAACATGATAATGCTAAAGGTATATAAGCTGATCTCCCAAGAATAGAGGAATCAGATAAGGAAATAATCTTTAGGGAATGGGAAATATGCCTCAAGCATACAAAAACAATAGTATTCAATGCAGGGGACATCTCTAATGACCTCATTGAAACCATCAATGATAACTGGCCTTAGGAAAATCTTATTTCAGACTGCCCTGAGGGAACTCTACCAAATATCAAATCGTTCAACAAAACGTGGCAGGGATTGTCCAAGAAAAAGGCCGAAAAGATTGAAAAGCTATGCAAGATTGACTTAGAATTCCATTAGCATTTCCTAGTCAAGCCTCACAGCCAATGGCTAATTTTTGGGCATGGAATCCCCCCAAGGCATGTTTTGGGGCTCAAAGCCCAAGTTATGACCTGATATTGTTGTAAAGACTCCACGAATTGTGGTCACGGAGCGCGAAATGTATGAAAAAGTGACAGGGTTGTCTCCCCTAGTCTTGTAATGGAGTGTTGGCCTACCCATGGTCCACAAACCATGGGATTGTATAAATAGAGTGAGGCTCTAAGTGTAAAAGAAAATTGACAAAAAAGTAGCAGAAAAGAGTAAGAGTCTAAATGTTTAAGTGTGTCTAGGGTCATAGAGTAGGAGAAGGCTTTGCATCTGAGTACGCAGAGGCCTAGTAGTCCACAAATGAGTGCGCGAAAACCTGTAGCTAAGTGTACAGGGTGGAGTCGAGTCCGTAATTGAGGAAGAAAATAATAAAGAGAAGTTTTATCTTAATTTTGTGTATCTGTTCTTGGCTTATTACATGTTTGATATAAACTGCAAATATATTGTTTATTTACTCTGCACACCTGTATGAATGATTTATATTGCTAAGTATACTTTAACACATACAACTAGGCTAAGTTAATCAACTAACAGTGAAATATTGGTAAGGACTTGGGTAATAATAGTGTTTAGCCTCCCGAGTAGGGCTGCACAAAGGTAGCATCTCAAGCTGCGAGGCACGGGTAAGTGTGCATAGCGACGTGCACACAGGGTTGAACCATGGACCACTTTAACTCATCAAACATCTCCATGGTGCAAAAACCTAGTTCTATCACCCTCCCATACTACTTCAGGTGAGACCTCAGTCTGCACTCTGCGGAATGTTGCCGAAAGGGCCAGTAGTACTGGGATTTGTTTGGCTAAATCACCTCTGAACCTGGGTCAGGCCCCAACAAGCCAACAAATGGTTTGGTTGCCGGGACCACGATCTGCATAAGATATGTATGATGTCATGTCACTAGGATCCGATAAAGAAAGAAATTGAAGAGTTGTTGGACAGAAAGATTCATGAATTCGTGGTGCAGGAAAACAAGAATCTTCAAGTATCGAAGGAACAATGGTTAGAGCACTACTTATATATGGAAACCCACAAAATTTTATGTGCATCCTTCCCCTCTGAGTTGTACGAGTGGATCACGAAGCTAGCAAACAGTCAAGGACAATGTAGGCCAAAAAAACAATTGTGTGGACTCCAGAGTTGGTGCGCATACTAGAAGCATCAGAATATAAGATCGCACACATTGTGCACCATTGGCTTAATCAAATTATAGGAGGGTTTATAACCGAGTTCGTGGTAGATACTTTAGTCAGCTATAGTGAGGCGGAACGACACTTCCTCAAAGGATCGTGAGGTAAGTACATTAAATCTTTGAACACTTGGATTAAAATGCTACTATGTGAAAAGTGGGTTATACGAATAAATTGATATTTGGAGCTATGCGAAGTGGGAAGATCTATAGAAATGAAGGTAGTGTAGAGATAGAAACTAGCCCGTTGATTTTTCCCTGGTGAGAAAGTGAGGAAGAGCTTGCAAAAGTTTCACCAAGAAATGTGATCAGTCTGATAAGGAAACAAATTTCGTGCATACCACCCCCACCTACACAACCACCAGTTTCACCATCTTCACCCCCATCTCCATGCACACCACCTCCACCACCACCATAGCTCAATATGGCGAGCGTGATAAAATTGCCGATGTTCAAACGATTAGGGAACGAAGATCCGGGCCCACTTTGGTCTGTGGTAAAGGTTGTATGGGAAGCTCAAGGTGTGATGGATGACAAAATAAAGAAGGTAATGCTAGTAAGCGCGTTGCAGGATCATGCACTGACATGGTACATTAAAAATTCCAATGACAATCCAAATGAAGCGATCACAGATATCCAAGCTGCACTAAATAGGGAATTTAGCAGGCCAAAATCAGAGATAGTCAATTATCAGGTTTAAGGAAATCACAATGCTTCCAGGCGAGACCCTATGGGAGCCGGATTAGAGACTAAAGGTTATGATTCAGGAAGCCAACATGACCTTGACAAATGGGTAGCACCGCGCATGGTTTGTAGTGTCATTAATGCCACATATAAGGACCATGTTGTCACAGCATAAGCTATCCACTCAGGCCGAAGCTTTGGAGATCGCAATTAGACTACACGAGACCCTAATACAATATCATGATGTGTGAGTGCAATAGATCCATGCACAATTGAAAAAATTGTGTCTTGATATGCATAGTTTTAAGCAAGATAGGAAAACTCACCCAGAGGCGTGTGAGGAGGTATGGTGCATAAAGTGCAAAGGCCAGGGACATGACAAAGACCATTGTCTAGTCCTCGAAAACTACCTAGCGGGAGGAGGACCATTGGCATTAAGACCAGAGGCACAAGTAGGACTGAGTGCAGCACCTGCATTATGGTGTGTAATTTGTCAGACAGGAGGGAAGCATGCTACAGATAATTGCCACCGATTACAGAAGTATATGCAGAAATTCCAACAATTGTTTTGTAATTTCTAAAGATCGGTAGGCCATGACGAGCGCACCTGTAGAAGTTATGAACTGATGATGGATCAGACTCCTACCTATAGAGGTCAGTCTGAAATGTGAGTCCTCGATCAAAATGCAGGGATGGCATGCACTAGATTTCTAGGGCATGGACAAGGTCAAGGTGGAATGGGACTAGGAAGGGGTCGCAAACAACTGATTTGTTACAATTGCAGAGGGCTAGGGCATTATGCCTGCAATTGTACAAATCTGACAAGAGCATCACATTTATATTGTATGCAGTTTGATCATGAGAGGAAGGACTACCCCACACTGATAGCAAGGTTGCACGATAAAGGAACACTCCAGCCTCCCCTAACTCAAAACCTACAAATGATGAGATCTGAGCCACGTGAGGAGGACCTGAATGTAAAAAACATGCTCCGAAGTGGTATCATGATAGGATATGACAAGGACAGGTAGCCTGAAGAGAGTGCCTCGATTCGCAAGGGTCCAACAAAGGAACCAGAGTTAGATTTGGAGGGCACGAAGGAGACATTCATGGAAGCTAAGAAGAGCTTCACTGAGGCCTCCACTTCAAGTAGTAAAGACAAACTAGAACCACAGATGGACCCATTAATGCTCACTACCTTTCTAGAGACATGCATCAAGTTGTTGTGCGACAACAAAGAAGTGAAGGGGCTACAAGAACTCATCACTAGATGTGCTGGATGAGGAGAACCGCGCGTAGTCTAGAAGCTCAGAAAGCACACAATGCGAACAGGAAGAGAGATGAGATTGAATGCACAAATCAGGGAATATGAAATGGATCAAGTGATTTTGGATCTAGGATCAAATGTGAACATCCTGCCAAAGCAGACATGGGAGCGATTGGGCAGGCCCACGTTGCAATGGTCTCCTATTCAGCTGCGAATGGAAAACCAGTA
>APFE030348817.1:2530-25121 GCA_000404065.3 Pinus taeda
GAAAGAATTCTTGCTCCCCATTGAGTTTCAAATCAAGACCTTCAAGATGGCAGTTTAGTTGGGGATGAGCTTATCAGAAGCCCAAAAGCACAGAATGGACCAGCTAAATGAGCTAGATGAAATAAGACAAGATGCAATTCTGAGGACCGATCTAGTTCAGCACCAAAGGACTAAATGGCATGATCGATTTATCAAAGCGAAGAAGTTTCAAAAAAGAGATTGGGCGCTACTATTTGATTCAAATTTTAAAGACTTCAAAGGGAAATTTCAAACTCATTGACTTGGGCCATATGAGATTGATGAAGTCTTTAGTAATGTAGCAGCCCGAATCAAGACTATTGATGAGTTCCAAACTCCTCTTATTGTGAATGGCCACTGCTTGAAAATCTATCATAAGCCACTCTCAAAAGAGGACTTTGTCAAAGTATTCCAAGAAAATTCTGCAATGAGGCTAGTGGAGAAGAATCCTTCTCCTCCATCAGCCTAATCTTTGTTTCTTTCTTAATTGAAAAAAAAAAAAGAAAAAAAGAAAAAAAAAAAATATGTGTATAAGCCTGAAAACCAATCTCAGATTGGCGGTCTTATACAAAAAATATGGGGTGAAAATCAGGGAAACCTGACACTCCATATTTTCCAAAAAAAAAAATCTCTCTCTTTCCATCATCATTCCATCTTCATTCCATTTCGCTTCACTCCGTATTTTTCATTCCATTTCACCTCATTCCATTTCATCTTTCATTCATTCCATCTCATTTCCACCAATAAAGTCCCTCTCAGGACTATTCCATTCAGATAAGTTGTTCTAATCATCTTTGTGCAGGCAGAAAAGTGTTGTTGTAGATTCCGCAGCTCATACCAAGTTTCCGCAGCTAATACACTCTGTCTCTGCAATCAAAGAAATTTTGAGGTATCATCATCAAAGAGCAGCAAGGATACATAGCACCTACAAGGCCAGAAAGCAATCAAAAGTTAGCCACCATAATCAATAAAGAGATCAAATGAAAACGTATGAAGGTATGTTCCAAATTTTTAACCAACAGTTTAATGTCATTTATGCATGGTTTTCAAATTGTGGTAGGAGTCACTTAATGCAATGATTGACAAGATTATCCCACTCCTCATCTACGATCACTCCTAATCCACCTCATCACCCTCCTAACGGTTTCCTAATTGCTATTGATTTGAACTTGATACGAGCTGCTCTTCCATTAACTACTCGTACCTCAGTGACGTATACCAGTGTACTACGGCTCTACATATGACCATTTCCATAGCCAAGTGTATGTAGCCACCCGACGCTTACAGATTTGACCGTTGCACCCGCATGCATAAACTCATTGTTGTATTGTTCTCTACCCTCATACCACCGTTTCCATTCTCGCTTTCATACACCACTCTCGTTTTCACTGTAAATCCCTTTTTGTTTTTCCTCACCTCACTGTTCAAAACCCCGATCACAAGTTCTGCACCATACTGTTTATTACGTTACGGTTACTCTGTTACAACCGTAATCCCCCTGTTTTCCCGTATTCTCCTCAAGCATCCATATCCCACTGTCAGAGCTTCAAGTTAAACTGAGAGCCGAAAATGGGGAAATTGTTAAGAGCAGAACCAGAGGGTTTGAAATTTTTAGAAGGTTACCCACAGATAAAAGAAGCACTGCAGAGAGCCGAATGGTTAAAGTTCATTCAGAAATTTAATGGGTACAATAAAGAGGTGACAAAGGCATTTGCCCGATCATTCGATCGGAAAACCATGGAGGTAGGAGACCTGCAGTTCACCATAACAGAGAGCACCTTGGCCACAGCAACCGATTTGCCTCAAAAGGAGAACGCTGGTTCAAAAACAAAACAGTTGAAGATCAAGAGTGCAGAAATATGCTCAAGAATCCAGGTATGGATACCTCAATTTTCACTAAGGGAATTCCTGTACATGTCATTAAAGAAGAATGGACTTCATTACTGTTGCTTGTTCAAAAATTCTTAACATGTGAAGGCCGTTTCTGTGTCATGTATGTATATCATGCAAGAATCATGATGCACTTTATGGATGACCGTGCTATCAACCTACATTGCTTCTTGTTAGCTAGTCTAAAGAAGATGAGTGCCACTATTCAGAAACACGTGGGAAACATTGAACCCCAATTGTATCACCATGGACTCATTAGGATTTTAATTGAGGAGCATTTGAAAACTAAAAATGATACATGGGAGAAGTTTCTAGTTAGAAACCATTTTCAAGAGGTAGCTGAAGCCTCTAGCAGCTCTCCTAGGATACCAAAGAAAAGTAGGAGAAAAGAGAAAGAAATTACGGCCCAGGAAACTGCTATAGAAATTGAAGAAACTGCCCAAGAGACTGCTGAAGAAACTGCTCAAGAAACTGCCCAAGAAATTGCCCAAGAAGAAAGGAAAAAGGGAGATAGAACTAAAAGACAAAAGGGGGATAAAGGGAAAGCCATGGTGCAAGATTCATTTCCTTCACCTGAGCCCTCAATTGAAGAAGAATCCCAAACACTAGCTGATAGATTAGCACAACTTCAAGCCACTGCCCTCTTAAAGAGAAAACAGAAAGAGAAACATAGTGCCCAGCAAAAGAGCACTAATGTACAAGTGAGAAGAAGCAGTAGGCTGAAGGGAAAAATGAGTGTGACCAAAGGAAAACAGTCCCATTTCATTGATTTGGGCACACCTGAAAAGACTCCAATTTAGCTAGATGTTGAGCTAAGTCCTCCACGAGAGGAAAGCCCTTTCCAGCAAGAAAGAGAAAGCAGTTTTCAAGAATTTGAATTTAGACCAAGACAAACACCTGACATTGACCCTGACCAACAGAAGGCATATGATTATTTGGAGACTTTAGAGCAATCTGTTGCCGGTCCAAGCACTATAGTACCTCTTGATGAACAGGTCAAATCTTTAAAACAAGAGGTATTTGAGATGGAAGTCTTGAACAGGCATATTAAGCAGGAGAATGAAACATTGAAAGAACAAAGCAAGCTGGACAAAATTGTCCACGACAACACAATGCTTCACTTGGGTCTTTGGCAGAAAAATAATAGGAAATTGAAGAGGAAATGCAAGAAATTGAGCAGGGCCTTGATTAACTTGAAGTTTAGGTGTTTGGTTGGAAAACCAAGAACAAATTTGGCAGTAAGAAGAAAAAGGAGAAGGTTGGATGTCTTGGCAGAGGCATCTAAGCATATGAACTGAACAATCATGACAAAGTTTTAGCTGCATGAGGACATGCAACACCTTCACACTGGGGGTATGTTGAGCCTCAAACCTGCACTCATTTACCCATCCTCCCAATAGCCTTTTCCTACTCATTTCCTTCTTTTGTCATCATTTCCTTCATCAACTTTTTCAATTCATTGCATTATAGGACTTTTTAACATGATTTGCTAATTGTGCTAATGATTCACTGTTGGTTTATATTTTTGGTTCAAGTGCTGCAATTCCGCAGCTGATACAAGGTTTCCGCATCCAATCTTTGATTCCGCAGCCAATCCTAGATTCCGTAGCCATTTTCTTATTTGCTATGATCCATGTGTCCTCTAGAGAAAAGAGCCACATGGGCAAGTTTGTATGACTGTGTACATGGTGCGTGTGTTGTCAGCTCAGCCAAACTGGCCATCTACACCCCTGGTCAACGTGGAGGTAACTCTGGTCAAACGACAAGGTTGCAAACGGTGGCACGACTCTGCGTGTTCAGTTGGAGCACGAAAGTCACAGCTGGCCTCTTCTTTAGCCACGAAGACTGCAGGGGGACAAAAATCCAACAACGGATTTATTAACCATGATGACCGTTCCCTAAATCCGTGCACAGTGCTGCTGAACGTGTCTTTTGCATAGCTGTTAGTTAGCTTAGTTTACGCACAGGATAGTTGATGTACCTGCTATAAATAAAGCGTTTCTATACGCTGATTAGTTAGTTTTTGGAAGTTAGTCTTTGGCTGCTGTAAACTTTGTTCTTAAGACTCTTTTATATAGCGTTTACGCTCTCCACTGTATTTTATTATGTGCCGATTTAATATCAAGAAGACAATTCTGTTCTTACTTGCGTAGCTGATATTTTAATTGGTTGAAGTGGATGCAGGGCCCTTGTCTGCTACAACCATTGTACAGTAGCTTTTAAATTTACTTTCTTGCATTCCTTTTTCTTTAATTCACCATGTATATTAATGTACAGTTTTGAATTATGCTGCTTTATGTTTCTGTACTTTTCATGATTGATCAGTGTGTGTTTTTACAGCTTTGTTAGGAGCCCGGGACAATGTGTGTTTTTCCTTCTTTTTAACACTAGTGGCATCTGAAGTTGTCTTATCTAAACTGCTGATTTTCCCTTTGATTTTCATTAGTTTCCTTGCTTAGTTAATTTCCTTGCCTAGTTTACTTTATCAAGTTTTGTCAAGTTGCTAATCTCTTGATGGTTCTTTTTATCATAATTCACTAACTTTTATGGGGCCAAAACATCATTTAATTGCAGCTTGGTTTATTTAGTTTTAGACTCATATTGCTAATTCACTCCTAACTCTTTTTCACATGATCAATTTAGCTAAAGGCAGAATGTTAAGGGAGAATGAAGTAGTGTGATTTGTCACTTAATTTTTGCATTGCTTTAAATTCAATAGAGGAGTTAGAATAGTGTTCTTGCTTTCAGCTGAGTTAATGTAGATATCATTTTCATTCTTATCAGCAGTAAAGGTATTGGACTAGTGCCATTGGTCTTTTTGTTTGATGCTTTATTTTCATTTGAAGCTTTAATTCCATTCCAAGTTATTGTTCAAGTTTTCTCTTTAAAATTCAAGAAGCATTTAGAAATCGCCACATATACACACATTCACTCACTTGTTTATAACTTCATCACATCACATTAGGAAGATAAGTTAGACATAAACTAAAAACGACAAAAAGAACTAGGAAAGGCTACTTAAGTATATATTGTACACTTCACTTCATCAGCTTACGAGCCCCGGGTTGACAATTTATGATAGAAATTTAGAGAACACTAAATTGACCAAACACTGGGCAGACGAAGAAGAAGCAGAAAATATCTATCAGGAAGAAGAGGAATCAAACAAGGAAACCAAGCACAAGACTAAGGTTGGTTTCCTTTGTTCCACCCTTATCTACTTTCATAAAGGAAAGCAAAAGTAGACTTTACTTGTTTGTTTCTAAGATGGCTACCAGTATTAGTGGGAATAGCACTCAAAATGCTAGGGGGCACAATAGTCTAATGATGCTGGTGATAACAAGTCACCACCTATGCAATCATGCGTAAAAGCCTAGTCCATCAACTCAGCACTCTAGTAGTATGTCGCTGCAACCATAGAGGCAACTTGTCGGTCCTCACATCCAGGATACCAAGGGTAAGACCCTCGATCTATTCCTTTAGTCTTGAAAGAGTCTCGCCCATGTCAAGGTCGCGAAGGATGGCCCTTCCCACAGCCTCTCCTGCTGGAGTGACCGCTGGGTCTCTACGGCATACTGTCAGTCGAACTGGTCCAATATCTACCTGAGCACATGATTTTTGATTAGTCTTGGTCAAGAAAACATAAGAACATTATAAAGAACAATGAACAAAGATATGGTCAGAAGATTTACCCATAGCACCCGACTGCTCGCAGGGCGACAACACCAAATCTGGGTCACCCTGGAAATCCATGCCAGCATATGGAAACTTGGCATAAACCATCTCCTGACAATCAAACCACTTGAAAAAAGTATCAGAAAATGAAATCTAAGGTTTGCCAGGATGCCGAGACATGAGATCAACCCATCTCTGCTTCCGTGGTTCAGTCGGTGGAGGTAGGCCAAGTGAGATGTACTGCGGATGCATCAGTGGGATCCTCTCCAAAGTGAAAGCGGTCAAAATAGAACCATAACCGAAGTTCTTGGATCTTCTTCTTTTCACCTTGGTTAGTTGTTCTTTCATCACAAAGAGTACTACATCACACCAGTTGAACACCTTCGATTCAAGGCATTCCAAAGCATACTTCATGTAAGACCTGTTAGCTATGTGGAGAGAAGAACTACCAGAGAGTCTAGCAAAAGTGAACAGAATGGTTCAGAAGGGCCGGCCAGTGACATCTCAGATATTGATCTTTCTGTCCATACTGAGCTGAGATCCCTCTTTGCAGTGCCGGCGAATATACTCCCCCATAGACTCACCCCCACGGGCGGAGCCCGATAATGAGAGAGGGGCACCATGCTTCGATAAATCGGTTAGAAAATAGATGTCCACGACAGTTAAGGGGATCAATTTTCCCCTAATTTGGAACACCTCGTTGATAGGATCCCAGGCATTGAGGAAATATTGAAACAAGGTGATTTGCTGCCTCATGCTAGAGATACGGAAAAACTTCGACAAGCCACAGTTTCGCAATGCAGCTACTATGCCTGGATCATGTAAAGCTATAGTGTCCTCTTCTTCATGCTCGTGTTCTTGCCATGTAACAATCATTTTGCTCCGATGAGTCTCTGAAAAACAAACAAGAGAAGAGTCATGATCTTCATTTGGTAAAAAACAGGAAAACATCTATGAGAAAAATATGCAAAAAGTTTCCTCCTTGTGCCCATTGCACCCCAGTAAGTGTACTGGGAGCGAAGAATACTGAGTAGTTAGTGAGAAGGCCAGTATGCATCGCACCTTTCGATTAAGGAAGGGTGTGATGGAGCCAGGGCGAGTTGTTCAAACCCCAGAGGCTCAGCAGAACAAGGAAATAGGCTCAGAATTCAAAAAGAAAAGAATGCAATTGAAAAGCACAAGTTTAGCTCCTACCTGGTCCAGATGGCATCAGGAATCGTCCACAAAATCTCCAGGAACTAGCTGGTGAAAATCAGGGGAGGAAAGCACTTCCAGAGCTCCAACAAACAAAGTTCAAATGAAATGGTAAAATGAGAAGTAAAAGTCACTTTTAATTTACCATTCACGTAATTCGAGTAAAATATTAGTCTTCTTAACTCATTTATCAAGCATATGTTTTCATTTCTAATCGGTTTGATGAAGCAAATGAACATGTAGTACAATCTTTGAAAGAAAAAAATTCTAATGGCGAATCAAGGAATCAATCACCATTATCACAAGCAGTTTTAGCGCATAGTTCAAGCTCGTTAAAAAATAAACATAAGCCATGAGCAAATGTTTTCCCCAGATTTTAAGCTCATTAAAAAATGAACCGGTAAATAAACATTGTGAATGCCTTATCGCCAGCTTTTGAGCCTTGGTCGTGTTCTCATCATCCCCTCCACTCTGTTTTTCACAGATCATTCACCTCCATTTGATTGTTTACCCTTTCGAGGAACATCTGTGAAGAGTGATTCTATTAGCCATTCTTGTGACACTACCGTGGTTGAAAAATTCCAAACTTTACCTGGAATCAACTGCTACTCGAAATCATCACTCGTTCCTCGAAAAACGAGTCTCCTTTAAGCTCTTTTCAACTGACTTGTAAAATATGAAAAGATTGTCGAGCGATTAGCCTCTACAACTCTTTAAAGTCATCGGAAGTGCTATCCATCCTCTAGATTTTAATCTTTTTGGATTTGAGGGATTATTACACAAAAGGATCGAGCGCTTGTCTTGTTTGGCTCGTTAAAATTATCGAAAATTCATCCCTTTCATATTATTCTACGCTTTTTCGGACTTAAGGGATTACATGACGAAAACAAATATTTGGAGTCTCCTTTCCGTCCCTTTCATACTCTCTAAAATTGAAAAGGACCAAGTTATCTTTGTCATTAAACTCGTTAAAACCGAATAGCGAAAAACTTGTCCAAATGGATGAGAACGAGTTTCACTGTCGCTAGGCTCGCTAAAATATAGCGACAGGTTCGCCTGAAAGGCGGATTATAGAACAAGAATATGTTATCCTCCTCAAGATTGACAAAAATAAAGAGGTACTGGTCAGCAATGACTAGGGAAAATTGGGAAGAAAACTTGAAAAAGCTTTATTGGTAGCAAGTCGCTCTTGAACATGACACTTTCCTTCCGCACTCAAGCCGGGTTGGGTTGTTCCGTTCACTGGTCACATCACCATTGGTCCATCACACCATCCATCTCTGCGGTTAACGCTACCAATCCATCACCAGTGTTGCCGATATGTTCAAGAGAAGTCATTCAGAAAATACGTCTGTGTCTCACTCACTGCAATACATTCACGCTCCATTATTTTCATGACCGCCACCCTGAACCCTATATCATCAGATCGTTTTCACCTCCAAAATCATTTGCTTCATTCCATGTCATAGATGTGGGATTCATTAACGCCCTCCTACGACGGGTCACTTCTTTTCGACATCAGCTCATTATCCAAGAAGTTGACCTAGGGACAACCCTTTCAGTACTTTGAAGCTTGCATGCCTCAATGGCAAGTTTCTCACTTACGGCGACATGTTTACATTAATGGCCTTCGACCGAGAGATTTTGAGTGGTGTTTGACACCAAGTCCTTTTTCACACCACGTGAATTGTATTGTAGTACCTTGAGGGTCATTGTCATTATTGGTGATTCCTCTCACACTTGTTAACAACTTACATCAATGGCTGGTAATCAGGCAATGTCTTTCCATGTTCGACTCTAGAACATTTTTTCACATGGATCGACTTGTACTCCGAGTGAAGATTGAATGAGTTTTGAAGACCTCGAATCTAGTTTCATCCATCTCCGCTGCAATATATTCGGGAATATAAAGACATCAAATGTACATCATTGCAAAACAGATGATCATCAAAATCAAAGGATGATGATTCCGAATCATCAGTCTGCCACACATACGATTGTCTATCCTATGTACATGAAAATGAATTTATAAAGCTGAGCATGGGAATGCCCGCCTCAAGCTAGATCATGAAAAAATGTTGTAAATATAATGTATTGTATTGTATCTTATTAGAGGTTTCCTCCCAGCTCGAAGAAACTTCGGATCCTCATGGTAAAGCATTTCACCCGACATCAAAAGATTAACGACCTCATGCTTTAGGGGGCAATTTTTATAGAAATTTTTGGGCACTTCAACCCCAATCATAAATTTCCATAAACTGAGGGATCCTAAGTCCCTAAAAGTGTTGCTTCGCTGCCTAAAGGAATAAGGTCACCTGATTACATCATATCCCAGAAGTTCTCCACTAAAAACTGCTCAGAAATGGTCAAACCTGGACCATACTTAATACCCAATGCAGAAGGTGCGATGCATATCACCTTCCCAGTGTAAAGGGTGTTGTGCATACTGAATGGCCCCTCTGTAGGGTGCGATGGTTGGGAATGGAAAAATGGTAGGGACCAATTGCGAGCTGGAAGGTCATGGAATCTTCTAGAAGCTTCCCCTCTGACACTTGCCTCTCTGTTTTTGACCAGGGATGAGTAAGAGATCATCACTCTCCAAGTGGAATCAGGAACTATCAGAGAGAGGACACTAATCAATACCCTAGAAGATGACTCATCCCCCTACAATCATCTATATATGGATCCCTCATCATTGAGATCCAGAGGCTAGAATCTTGTATCTTGTAGAGAAGTGTTGTTGATTTTTTAGTGTAACTTCATAGAGTTGGGTGATCTAAGCTTTACTTGAGGTGAAGAAGGGCTTTCTTACTAGACGATGATGCTGGGTCAGAACATATGGTTGTAATCCTTTTGCTACTCTTGATCTTAATAAAGCTATTCAATTTTTCCTCCATATTCTTGTATGTTTGCTTATATATGCATTTGTATGGTTAACACATATCTAGTCCTGTGTTATTTATGAATATAGATCTCTATTCTTTGATAGTAGTATGTTGCTTTGATTCCAGAGGTGCTCTTTGAAGCTGGGCAAATGAAGAAGAAGCGGCCAAGATCTATCAAGAAGGAGAGGAATCAAGCGAGGGAACCAAGCGCAAGACTAAGGTTGGTCTCCTTTGTTCCACTCCTATCTATCTTCAAAAAGGAAAGTGAAAATAGAATTTGCTTGTTTGTCTCTAAGATAGCTACCAATCTTAGTGGGAATAGCAGCTCCGAGTGGACACTATTCCCGGTAACAAGGTTGCAGCAAGATCTGAGTACTTCTGACACATTTAGCTGGAAAAATTATTTGTTATGGTAAAAGCGTCACTTATACCTCTGTAAGAATTCCCAACTCAAACAAAATATTCTTCTGGAATTTCACACCTATCCCTTAGGAGGACATTCAAGATTTTTAAAAACTTACCACAGCGTTAAGAAAGAATATTTTGTGATGGCCTTAAATATGATATTCAAAAGTTTTTGCTGGAATGTTTGGTTTTCCAACAAAATAAAGTTGAGACAATTGAGACACTAGGTATATTATAACCTTTATCCATTCCAAGTCAACGTTGGAAGGAGATTTCAATGAATTTTATAACAGGTTTACCCAATTCCAAAATAAAGAGTGTCATCAAGGTGGTAGTTGATAGACTTACCAAGTATGCACTACTTTTGTGCATTATCCCATCCATTTAAATCCAGTGCAACTGCTACTGCATTTATGGAAACAATTCAAAAGCTACAGGGAAACCCAAAGATTATTGTAAGTGACAGAGATCCTATCTTCACTTGAAATTTTTGGACATATTTATTTTCTTATCACGGTAACTAGTTAGCTCATAACCCACCTTATCATTATCAATTTGATGGGAATTGAGATAGTGAAAAAATGTTTGGAAGGATATCTTCATTGCTTTCTATTTGATAAAAAAACATAATGGATCAAATGGTTACCTTTGGCTGAATGGTGGTATAAGACTTCCTTCCATACTGCAACAAAATTGACCCTATTTATGGCACTTTATGGATATCACCCATCGTCATCACATCATATTTAAGAGAAAACTCTAAGGTTCAAGCAGTCAAAGATCACATCGAGCATCAACAAAAAATTCTCCAACTCTTAAAGGAAAACATGACCTTGGTGCATAATAGAATGAAACAATGGGTAGATCAACATTGCAACGAAAGAAGTTTTGATGTGGGTGACTAAGTATTTCTACAACTATAACCATACAAACAAATGTCCCTCAAACAAGCTAATAAGAATAATTAATTATCCCAAAGTATTATGGTCCATACAAGGTGTTGCAAAAGATTGGTACTATGGCATACAAATTGGAAGTTCCTGCATCTTCCTAAGTGCACCTAGTTTTCCATGTTTCATGCTCAAAGATGGTTATAGGTGACCAGCTCTGAGTTCAATTAATATTACCAAAACTTGACAAGGAACGAAAATCATATTGGAGCTTGAAGCAGCGATTGAAACAATAACTCGACAACTACGAAATCGATCAATTTCAGAGTATCTCATCAAGTGGAAGAAATTACCTGCTAAAGATTCCACATGGGAGGATGACAATTTTATACAAAAGCATCTAGAAATACTCAAGCATTGAGGACAACACTTTTTTGAAGGAGAGGGGCATGTTAGGTCCCTGTAATACTAGTGTATTCCCTTATTATTATTGTAATTGTAGCCCCTTATTCTTATCATTGTGCCCATGTTGTCACATTATTGTTATTATTGTTCACCATAGAAGCCCACTATTGTTATTGTTGTATCCTCACATTATTATTGTTATGTCGGCTCTAATTATATTGTGACCCCTTAGAATCCTATATATAGAAATAAGGTATTTTCATTTGAATCATCCAATAATTGTTCATTTGTGTAATATAAAGGAGGTTTCCACCTCGAACAAGCTGATTTTGAAGTTATTTATCTATATTTTCATCTATTTTATGAGTTGGTTGCATAACAATACAAGTAAAAGCTAAGGATGAGAGAATGCATTTTTAATATTGAGTGATCCTAAGAATATAAAGATTCTCAAGATGCGCATTTAAGCTACAAATATCTTTATGCATCCAGAAGACTACGTCAAGAGGTCATGTTTAACTAACTTGTTCCAAATAGAGTGTAACAACCCGAGGCTTATGTGATCCCCCATGATCATTCCAGGAGGCAACATCAAATATCAATGCATCAATATATTCTTGTCCAATAATAACAATCCGTTCATTAGGAAATAACACTTTAATGATCGAATCCATTCACAAAATAATAAAATAATAAATGCATATAAAGCAGTACTAAAATCCATACTACATGAGTTAGCATAGCCTAATTACAAGAAAGATTAAAATATAGTATGAAAATTAAGAAAAGGAAAGGAAAATATGACAATTATGATGCCCAACAATAACTTAAGGTGGAAACAAAATAAAATAGCTCAAGTTAGAACAAGGATTACTATAGAGTTTTGTGACACCTACATCCTAGTAATAGTTTGGATTGTTGACATTAGTTAAACAGTTCACAACTTCACTAGAAAAATACAAGAAGATCAAGAATAAATCACAAAATCTAGTTGAGGTTCACTTTCAATGATAATAGTAGTTAATACTTTTTGTAGAGAATTTAGTTTATTTGACCTCCTAAATAAGTTGAAGCTTCAAATCCCAAGAATTACTTATCAAATCAATTCAAGGCTTGAGGTAGAATATCTAATATTTATGAAGAAAATGCTAATGTCTCCTATGGAGTGGGATGAATATATTAAACTAAAAAAAGTAAATGTCACTAAAACAATTTACTATACAGTCCATATATGGTCTAGAAGTAGCATTTCCCTTGCAATCTACAATCAAAAAGCTCACTAAGGAAGAGGAAGATTGCATGAGAGCTGCACAAAAAAATAAGGGAGGTAGTCACTCCTCTGAGCAATCCATGAGCAAGGCATATTCTAGGGGTGATAAAAAGTGTCAAGGATCTCATCTAAACAAATTGTCTCCCCATAAAGATAAAATAAAATGTTAAAAAGGGGATATTGCATGTAAACTAGTTTTTCTTCTAATTAGTTACAAATATAGTTGTGGAGGGAATTTCTCTTTAAAGGCTTTAAAAGGAACAAGGCTAAATGGTACAAGGGATGACAAACTATTATATTTAATTTATATTTGATAAATTATATCATATATATCATATAGTGATACATGATATCATATATCATATATATCATATATTGTTATATTAAATATATTGGATACATGACATGATATATTTTGAGTCACTAATTAATTAGTGAAATTCTCATATACCTGTAATTGTTTCTTTGATTTTTATTCATTTTCTTTTTCAAATTTAAGTGTTATTCCATACTTTGTTATTTCCAAACATCAAGATATTTTATTTTGTAAATTATCCAAGTGCTCATGATATTATGGTAATCTATTGTCAAACAATTATGTATTAATTATTTAATCATTCCTATGAATCTGAAGTCCCATTGAGTTATTTATGAACAATATCTAATTTATTGAGTTGCATACACTTTCTCCATTACCAATTTTTTTTTTTCAAACTATGAATTTAATCCTTGATTACAGATAAACAATTGTTATCATTATAGAAGTTAAATTTTGTTTTAATAAATTATAATTGTAGTGATTTTCCTATAGTTGAAGGAATCCAACCTTTAACCAAAAGCAAGAAGATCTTAGAGATATACAACGAATGCATTAATATTTTCTTGGTCACCGAAGATAGATTGAGGGATAACAACAAGTACAGGGTCAAGGGGATTCATTAAAGGTGGGTTCACATGTTGTTTGGAATCATGGTTTCCACTAGAACAATATCCACATCTAATAGTCGACGACCGCATCGTCGTGTCACGAAGCACATAGGGAGAATTGATTTATCTAATATAAAACACATTTCATAGTGGAACCTCATATAACACTTTAAGGATAACCTAATATCTGCCCCCCCAAACCAAAAATAACCCTCCCAAGTTCATTTTGATCTAAGCCATGTAATGTTGGAGTTATCCTACCTCTTTTTCGGGGGTGGATCCTCCTCTTCAAGAGGAGAGTTTCAAAATATTTGAGATCAATGAAAATTTGGGTCAAATATAGTGAATACATATAAATTAAATTAATTTAATAAGATACCCATATGATATACTAGACTTAGAATAATCAACACACACTATAAAATTTCTTAAGAGATGCAAAAAGCAACCCAACTATAAAGTTACCTCCTAAAATATAAGATGCTAGAGGTGATGAATTCTTAAAGCACCATGGAATAATTAAAGATTGATAAGTAGTTACTACAACTACCCTATATATAACTTCATTAGCACAAATTACCTTGATTAAAGCTAAGCATCACTCTCTAGGAGCATTAAACATTGTGATTGGCATATACCTTAGATACCATGAGGACATCCCACCCATAATCATCTAGTTAAGATCCCTAAAATATGCTCATTAAGGGTATGACCTCATAACGAAATAACCATAAAGACACACATGATCAGGACCATACATGTAAGTAGGGTGATTGAGCCCAAACCTCCTAGGATATTTCTCATAGTGAGCCTTGCTTCTCAAAAGATCCTTGGATGCATACAATCCAATGAACACTAGTACCAAGGGAGTGGGAATGTCACTCCACAAGTTCTTGTTGTGACTGTGTGCTTGACTCTTGTGTGAGAGAAGATTTACGGAAAGCATTTAATGTGGTAATGGATTTATGTTGTTTAGTCAGAACTAGTTTCAATTTTGTAGCCTTAAATAGTGTTCTACCCAGATCTATTTCAATGATCTGTATGGTATAACCAAAAAGTATATATTATCATTTTATTTTATGTTTTTTATTACTCAGGAGTACATAGTGCAACTAATATGGTATTTAAGAGACTCAAAACCAATCCAATATTCTTTCTTATGAACGATGTGATCACTTTTAAATTGAATGAAAAATAGATAAATGAATGGTAGAGAGTTCGTTTTGTCTTTCCAAGTGACAAATGAATCCTCACAATCTCTCTTAGAAATCACGCCATATACTCAAAATTTTCACATGAAATCAACTCTATTACTCAAATATATAGATGTAAAATAAATAGACAAAAGCATTGGAAAGCATAAAACTATGGATTTGAAACATGTGCATGTAAACTATGCCCTCTAAAATGAGAGAAAAAACAAGCTTACACATAAGAAAAAGAAAATTTGGATCTATAATACAGTGCCAGAAGCCAAAAAACTAATATTACAATATTCTATAATGTTAAAAACCCAGTCCCTCAGAAATAATGAGACGCAATCCACAACAAGATTGGGTTTTCCTTCCCACTATTAAAATAAGAAAGGAAATAAGTACTACCCAGGCATGATATTAGGCTGGAAATGTTAGAAAAATAATTGTAAGATCCATTATCAAGCAAGGTGATAAATGGATTAAAAAACCTTACACAAAACAAAGCAAAGTGCAAGATTCAAATAAAATATCTTAAGAAAGGAAAGGTCTAGATTAGATACAATTTATACATAGAACTCCCAGAGGTGGATACTATAGATCTATGCCTAAGAAATAAAAATACAAATGAGATCATAGGAATGAGCCGAAATTTAGAAATCCATTGTGTTAGATTCAATATTTCTACACTGCCATCAGTGATCAAAACTCCTCTTTTCATATTCATATTAGGGTCTCGCTCAGAAATTTTTGTCATTCCACCTAGCTTCTCATTCAAAAATTTACTCACTGATGGTAGCCCTAGTCAAAACCTCACTCACCTACACTCCATCTACCTCCTTTAACCTTTTCCCATGTACTCCTAGTTATGTTACCCTCCATTCCCTAACTGTCATGTCATATCTCGCGTCCATGTCATTCATTTGTCTCATGATCAGTTGAAACTATGCTTTTTCCTATATGCTACATTGACTTCAAACATTGTTTCCAAACTAATGAGGACAAATTTTCAGAAACTCAAAGAGGTGTTTTCTACCAACATCCTCATTTACAAAAACCTCTCTCAGTTATCTAACAACTATTATGGTTTTGGATATATAGATGATGCTTTGCCAACATATTTTCCCAAATTTTCCTATTTAGTCATACTTTTGTAGAACATATTGTGGCTAGTCATAGATGACTCTTGAGAAACTAGAAGAAGTTTGTGTTCCTAAGATGCCAAAGTACAATAACCCATTTCAAATTTTACACACCTATTATAAAATGAGATATACATGTACATCTTTACAGCCTATTTTTGGGACTGTGTAAAGCCTTGTTTCAATCACCTTTTCAGAGAATATTGGGAATAGTTGGAGCTGAATTTTGGGAAACAAAGAGAGATTTATCTCAATAATATATTTATCTACAAGAAACTCTATCACTTTTTACATATCTATCTCAGATGGAGATATACAAAGGGATGAATGGAACCTATTTTGCAGGATTTCGGGAGGAAAATGTTCAAAGACAATTAGGCACTTCATCAACTAAGAGTTGCAATCAAATTCAAATTTCTCTTCCTTGTAAACAAAATCCATAATGATAGTGCCAAGTAGATACTTTACATTTTAATGTCCTACATTTCATTTCTATTTGTGCAAAACAGTTTATTTGTAAGAGGATCTTGAGATTTTTATCAAGATATTTTAGTTTAGAATTTATATAAATACTTCATCATTTGAAGTAAGAAAGAGTTAGACTCTCTTGGATGTTGTAATAACTTTCAGACTTTTGCATGGAATATATTGGATGAACTTGCACCTATTTTAGTGGGATTCTTGTGCCATGGTATTACGACCTTGTTTCTTCTTTAGTTTCATATGTGTGAATTTTTTGTTCCATTCATGATCCATTTCACTCTAATTATGTTTGATTTTCAAGGAGTGATAAGAAGAATTCATCATTGTTTGCTCCGTTTTGGGAAAATCATCATAGATTGTTTCATTTCTTTAGTTTAAAAAGAATTCATGACCCTCATGCTATTTTTAACATCTCACTAGTCTAAACCATCTCATCACTATACTACAAAGTTCAAAGTACCTTGCCTACCTTGCCCCATCAGATGTTTGTAATTTAGATTCACTTTTCCCTGACCTAGTTCATTCTCTAAACTAATTCACTTATCCTTGTGACTACCCAATCAAAATCAAATCAAACAACCCTATAAATGTTACATCTATCCAAAAACCCTAATATATCTAGCTCTCTTGGCTATAATCCTTTGGAGAGAGCCCTCTCCAGCTTGGTAGGGCTAGCTACCAAGTCAAAAGATTGGTCGGTGGTTACCTCAGTTGTAATCTTCCTCAGCCTTGAAGATCTCGAGGAGTGCTAACATATTGGCATTGTTGTCGGGGACAACAACTCTATCTTCCCTCAGAAAGAACAACAATGACTTAGATCTGGTTGTTGATGGTGGACAATAGTCGGACAAAAGAAGGTTGAATCATCCACCTGGCAACTCCATTGCTCAAGATCTCGAGCTTCAAATTTCAAAGTGACTTCACTGCCAAAGAATCTAGATTTTAGATCATTGATAATAATCACCAATGACATGGTCTATGGGAAATCCATTATGTGGGGAAATATTACTAACTTTAAGGAATGAATTAGTGAAATTCATATGGAACAAAATTTCGTTGTTTGAAATCCAGCTGACTCACACCTGAAGGTAAAAATTATTTTCTTGGTTTAGTTGGTAAAAGATTAGGAAATGAAATTGAATTATTGGATGTTTGCAAATTGAATCATATGATTTCCAAGATCCTAAATTGTTCTTAGAAACTCTCCCTCCTCCCAAATAAGAAAAGGTAAGGCTACCGTTGGATGGTTAGATTGAAGCATGTTTTGATTTACAGAAAGGATGTGACAATCTCCAGCCAAGAGCATATGTTAATGAGTTGGGGAAATAGATAGAATCTAGTTTTTATGATCCTATAGCAACATATATGGAATCTTTTCTTAAGTTGAATGACAAACTAGATTTCCTTTTATAGAGCCAGAGGTATTATGTGTATATATTGTTGGTATAATTTCCAAGTATATTCTAGTTCAGGCACCGTCAAACAACCTCATCATTACAACAACTTCTTGATTGGTTGATTTGGCACTTTAGTATCACTTGAATTAGTGATTTGCTAGTATATTAGTGTAGGATAAGTGTGCAGTAAGCTTGTTGGACAAGCATCCTTCAGCTTCTAGTTTATAGTTTGCAGTGTGTGTGTTTTCAGTGTTCATTTTCATTGTAAGTTTTTGACCGTATTTGCCCATATGGTTAGGCACTTCGTCTATGGTATGCTTGACACCTCGAAGGAGATGCCATCCTTAAATAAGGCTGATGTTAGAGTCAGTATTTGTATACTACCATCAGTGATCAAAACTCCTCTTTTCATATTGATATTAGGGTCTCGTTCATAAATTTTTTTCATTCCACCTAGGTCCTCATTCAAAAATTTACTCACTGATGGTAACCCTAGTCAAAACCTCACTCACCTACACTTGATATACCTCCTTTGACCTTCTCCCATGCACTCCTACTTATGTTACCCTCCATTCCCTAACTTCAATGTCATCTCCCACATCCACGTCATTCATTTGTCTCATGATCAGTTGAAACTATGTTTTTTTCTATATGCTACATTGATTTCAAGCATTGGTTCCAAACCAATGAGGATGAATTTTCAGAAAATTAAAGAGATTTTTTTCTACCAACATACTCATATAAAGATACTTCTCTCAGTTTTCTAAAAGCTATTATGGTTTGGAATATATAGACGACACTTTGCAAACATATTTTCCCAACTTTTCCTGTTTAGTCATACTTTGTCAGAACATATTGTGGCTAATAAGAGATGACTCTTTAGGAACTAGAAGAGTTTTATTTTCCTAAGATGCCAAATTAAAATAACCTATTTCAAATTGTACATAGATGTTATAAAATGAGAACTACATGTACATCTTTATAGCCTATCTTTCAGATTGTGTAAAATCCTGTTTTCAGAGAGCTAACTTCTGGGAAACTCAAAGAGGTTTATCTCAAGAATGTAGTTATCTACAATAATCTCTCTCACTCTTTACAAATCTATCTCAGATTGAGATATCCAAAGGGAAGAATGGATCCTATTTTGTAGGATTTTGGGAGGAAAATGTTCAAAGACAGTTAGCCACCTCATCAACTAAGAGTTGCAATCAAATTCAAATTTCTCTTCCTTGTCAACAAAAATCCATAATGATAGTGCCAAGTAGATACATTAGTTTTTAATTTCCTACATTTCATTTCTATTTGTACAAAATAGTTTAGGATATTTGTAAAAAGATCTTGAGATTTTTATCAAGATATTTTAGTTTAGAATTTGTATAAATACTTCATCATTCGAAGTAAGAAAGAGTTGGAATCTCTTGGATGTTGTAACAGCTTTCATACTTTTGCATGGAATATTTTGGATGAAGTTGCAGCTATTTTGGTGGGATTCCTGTGCATGGTATTTTGATCCTATTCCTTCTTTAGTTTTATATGTGTGAATGTTTTCTTCCTTTCATGATCCATTTCACTCTAATTATGTTTGATTTTTAAGGAGTGACGAGAAGAATTCATCTTTGTATGCTCTGTTTTGGGAAAATCATCATAGATTGTTTCATTTCTTCAGTTTAAAAAGAACTCATGACCATCATGCTCTTTTTAACATCTCACTAGTCTAAACCATCTCATCTCTATACTACGAAGTTTAATGTACCTTGCCTACCTTTCCCCATCAGATGTCTACAATTCAGATTCACGTTGCCTTGACCTAGTTCATTCTCTGACATAATTCACTCACCCCTATGACTACCCAACCAAAATCAAATTAAACAACCCTCTCAACTTTACATCTAGCCTAAAACCCTAATCTATCCAGCCCTCTTGGCTGTGATCCTTTAGAGAGAGCCATGTTTGGCTTGGTAGGGCTACCTACAAAGTCAAAATATTAGTTTTTGGTTACCTTAGCTGGACTCTTCCTTAGCCTTAATGATCCGGAGGAGTGCCGACATACTGGCACCATTTTCAGGGATGAAAGCTCTATCTTCCCTGGGAAAGAACGATAATGACTTAGATTTGGTTATTGATGGTGGACAATAGTCAAACACAAGAAGGTTGAATCATCCACCTGGCGATTCCATTATTCAATATCCCGAGCTTCAAAGTTCAGAGTGACTTCATTGCCAAAGAATCTAGATTTCAGAGCATTGTTTATAATCACCGATGACAGGGTATGTGGAAAATCCTTATCTAGAGAAATATTACTATAATGAATGAGTTAGTGGAATTTTAGATTGACCGAAATTTCACAACATCAGTATTTCATTGTTTGAAACCAGCCGACTCACACCTGAAGGTAAAAATTGTTTTCTTCGTTTTGTTGCTGAAATATAAGAAAATGAAATTGATCTATTGGATGTTCAAATTGAATCATATGATTTCCAATATCCTAAATTGTTCTTGGGAACCCTCCCTCCTCACAAAGAAGAAAATGTAAGCCTACCCTTGGATGGTTGGATTGAAGGATGTTTTGATTTACAACAGGGATGTGGCAATCTGCAGCTGAGAACATATCTTAATGTGTTGGGGTAGTAGATAGAATCTAATTTTTATGATCCTATAGTAGCATATATGGAATATTTTCTTAAGTTGAATGACAAACCAGATTTCCTTTTACAAACCTAGAGGTATTATGTGTATATATTGTTGGTACAATTTCCATTTATGTTCTGGTTCAAGCACCATCAAACATCCTTATCATTACAACTACTTGATTGGTTGATTTGGCACATTAGTATCACTTGATTCGGTGATTTTGCAGTAGATTAGTGTAGGCTAAGTGTGCAATAAGCTTGTTGGACAAGCACCCTTCAACATCTAGTTTATAGTTTGCAGTGTGTGTGTTTTCAGTGTTTAGTTTGGTTGTAATTTGTTTATCGTATTGGCCCATATGGTTAGGCACTTGGTCTTTGGTGTTCTTGACACCTCCAAGGAGCTGCCATCCCTAAATAAGGCCAATGTTAGAGTCAGTATTTGCATACTTCTATTAGTGATGAAAAATCCTCTTTTCATATTGAAATTAGGATCTCGCTCATAATTTTTTGTCATTCCACCTAGGTCCTCATTTAAAAATTTACTCATTGATGTAGCCCTAGTCAAAACCTCACTCACCTGCACTCCATCTACCCCCCTTGAACTTTTCCCATTCACTCCTGGTTATGTTACCCTCCATTCCCTAACTTCCATGTCGCATCCACGTCATTCATTTGTCTCATGATCAGTTGAAACTATGTTTTTTCCTATATGCTACATTGACTTCAAACATCGTTTCCAAAGCAATGAGGATGAATTTTCAAAAACTAAATGAGTTTTTCTTTTCCAACATCCTAGTGTACACAAGCCTCTCTCATTTTTCTAACATCTATTATGGTTTGGGATATATAGATGACGCTTTGCAGACATATTTTCCCAAATTTTCATGTTTATTCAAACTTTTGCATAACATATTGTTGTTAATAAGTGATGGCTCTTTAGAAACTGGAAGAGGTTTGTGTTCCTAAGTTGCGAAAGTACAATAACCTACTTCCAAGTTTCCACAACTATTATAAAATGGGAGCTACATGTACATCTTTACAGCCAATTTTCAAATTGTGTAAAGTCATGTTTTAGTCACCTTTTTGTAGATAATATTGGGAACAACTGGAGCTGAACTTTAGGAAACCGAGAGAGTTTTATCTGAAGAATATATCTAAATGCAATAACCTCTCTCATGTGCAATATATATTATATATATATATATTTTATATATTATATAAGATATATATGTATATAATATTATATATATATCGATATTGAGATATACAAAGGGATGATGGGACCCTATTTTGCAGGATTTCAGGAGGAAAATGTTCAAAGACAGTTAGCCACCTCATCAACTAAGAGTTGCAATAAAATTCAATTTTATCTTCCTTGTTAAAAAAAAATCCATAATGATTGTTCCAAGCAGATAGATTAGTTTTTAATGTCCTACATTTCATTTCTATTTGTGCAAAACAATTTAGGATATTTGTAAAAAGATCTTGAGATTTTTATCAAGATATTTTAGTTTAGAATTTGTATAAATACTTCATCATTTGAAGTAAGAAAGAGTTGGACTCTCTTGGATGTTGTAATAGCTTTTAGACTTTGGCATAGAATATATTGGATGAAGTTGCAACTATTTTGTTGGGATTCCTATGGCATAGTATTTTCATATTGTTTCTTCTTCAGTTTCATATGTGTGAATGTTTTGTTCCTTTCATGATCCATTTCACTCTAATTATGTTTGATTTTCAAGGAGTGATAAGCAGAATCCACCTTTGTATGCTATGTTTTGGGAAAATCATTATAGGTTGTTTCATTTCTTCAGTTTAAAAAGAATTCATGAACCTCATGCTCTTTTTAGCATCTCACTAGTCTAAACCATCTCATCACTATACTACGAAGTTTAAAGTACCTTGCGCCATTAGATGTCTGCAATTTAGATTCACTTTTCCCTTACCTAGTTCATTCTCTGACCTAATTCACTCATTCTTGTGGCTACCCAACCAAAATCAAATCAAACAACCCTCTGAACTTTACATCTAGCGTAAAACCCTAATCTATGCAACCCTCATAGTTGTGATCCTTATCAGGCCAAGCAGTAACTCCATTAAGAAAAAAATTGATTCGTGTATTCATTCAATCAGGTAGGTTTGTTATATACATGAGGGAGAGACTGTTCAGTTCATCTCCCGATGACT
>APFE030348828.1:0-13578 GCA_000404065.3 Pinus taeda
AATAAAGTTATAATTTAGTTATTTTTTTATCATTTTTAAAATCTTAGTAATGTGAGATGTATGATAACATTGTTTTGATGCCTATTAATATTTGAAGGTACTAGTATATTTTTATGGTACTAGTATATTTTTATATTTAAAAAATATTTGTAAATAATACAACATTATGATTACATATGTATTGGTGTAAAAAAATTTTGACAAAAAAAGTTAAAATGTTTCTTTAAACTAAAGGAATTTCTAAATATAAATTTAGATTTATAAATGTTTCTACAAAATTATAAGTACCACTCTAGTCATGTAAGTTAAACGGCCGGTGTTCTAGGCAGGCAACTTAATTGTTGATCAAGGCAATGAGAGATCCAAGGTTTAAATACCTGGTTTGTGACCCAACAACTACTTGTCACACTCTTTGGGTTCCTCTAGGATTAAAAAATTAAAATAAAATATTAAATGGTTGGTAAATGTGGATGACCATGAATCATAATAAGCATCAAGACATTTATTTCATCACACATCTCAAGTTGCTAAAATTAAAAAAAAATATTTTGAAATAATAATTATTATTAATGATGAAAATATATAAGTTAATCTATACATATATACATTTAGAAAAATATATCACAAGATTATTGACCATGGAGATTCATGGCCACCTTATCAAGGAAATCCTTAATCTCTAAATAAAATTTGTTACAATATCATGACTTATCAATACCACATATCTAAAAATAGTAACTCATTTCATATGACACTTTATTGTTATAATATTTTTTTAAATTAATGAATTCAATTAAAACAAAAAAAAAAATTGCATGACTGCTTTGGAAATAAATCCTAAAATATTAAAACTAAAAAAATTGAGTAACTACTAAGAATACTCTACAATATTCTATGGAGGTTAAAGCTTTTCCATCAACCGAATAATTATTAATAATTAAATTAAAATTTTAGAATCTCCATTTCAAAATAGATATACTTATTAACATAATAAACATATATATCATTAATAATATAATCTTAGTAATTAAATCAAATGATATGAAGTTAATATTTTATGATGTCTAACATTTTTTAAAGTTAAAATTAATATTTTATGACATCTAATGTTTTTTAAATTTTAGTCTTTTTTGGTTGGATAATGATGATATAATTTTGGATAATTATTTAAAATATATACTTCTTAATTAACTCAAATTTAAAATTCTAACAAATTCTTACCAAATTTTATGTAAAATTAATCTATGAAAAGAAATAAAAATTAAAAAAATATATGAATTCAAAAAAAATTAAAATTATTCTTACAAAATTTAAAAATAATAATTAAACCATCAAATTTATTTTTATGCATATATTTACATTATCTTTCTTACCTTTAGCTAAATAGATATGCATGTTGAGAAAATCAATTTAAGTGGAAGAAAATCATTGGGTTTTTTTTGATAGACTATTGATACAACTTTTATGTGGTAGTCTTTACCTTTTTATATAATTTATACTGAACTATTATCACATGTTTGCTAAGTATTGATATATGCATGGAGCAGAAGGGAAAAGGGAGCAAAGGGAGTAGAAGGAAGGAAGATGATCGGGGAGAGTGGAGTCAACTGCACCATTGAATATGAATATGAATGTTAGGAGATGAATGGTTTAGTTGGAGATGTGATCCTAACTGCCACATATGATTCATTAATCTAGCTCCCTGTCTTTCTTGGTATATTTTTACTTGTTATTACCGGTCTTTCTCTCGACTTAGTGGATACGAGGTCTACATTCTCCAGTTTTTTGGGATTACTAATATGCCAGGGACCTTTTTGGACCATATTATATCCCTCGTTTTATTTGAATATTATATCCCTCGTTTTATTTGAATATTCCCACATTCTGATGATTTTTCTTATTACATCCTACATTATTTACTGCATCATTAAAACCCACATTTCGGTCGGACATTAGCGAACTGATGCCAAACTAGAATGAACTCTTTTCTCTGACCTGGCCTCACATTCGAAAGCAGGAAAGTAATCCAGAAAATTACTGTACTCTTTGGAATAGGTGGATAGACTCTTTCATTATCACTAGACCTTGCAAGGAGATTGGCTTTCATGTATGTAACAAGTGGCGATTTATGTGGGGATGTTGTTGTTGCTGCTGCTGCGAGGAATACTTATGACATCTTTTTAATATAGATTTCTCATATACAACTAGATGCCCACGCACGTATGGGTTTAGCAGGATTAGAATAACATGAACTTGTTTCAGCCTTCAATCTAATTTCACAACTTCATTTGGACTTGTTAACATCGGCTTCCTACTCCTTGAGTAGCTTCAATGTTTTTACAGGTGATTTTTTTCATAGAAGATCAGTCTGACAAATCCACCGGTTTTTATTTGTTTAAATTTCTATTGGTAGGGGGAAGATTTAAGTGACTTGACTTTGGTCGACATCACAATACTCTTCTACTCACAGATCTATCCCGGGCATGATTTCAAATTGAATACGTGGTGCAGCTCTAGGTGTAATATACTTTTCTTTTATATAACATTTCTTATTTAGTTTACTCTATTGGGGTACAATGGTTCGGCATCGTACCTCAGTTTTTGTATTGCTGGTATTTTATATCTGATACAGTAAATTTTCTGGACACTGTTGCAACCCCAAAACATTCTCTTTTGGGATCTGTCATTGGTTTCACTCGTTTAAGTGTCCTTACTAACTGAAGATCCTTTATTTCTATTTATGACCATAAATCCTAGTTCTTAATAGCTATTTATGATCATAGTTGTGTCGGACCTAACATCTTATTGAACACACATTCTGGATGGAACCTTTTGAATTAGACACGTTGGCACAAGAAGCTTTCATTAGGGCCAAGCTGGAGGCTGGTGATCTGAATCGGTTGGTGGGCCAGCAAAATTGCACCCATGGTCCCCAAAAATGACTCCTCTAGGGAGACTAGGTGGAGAACATGCATCAACTAGTGTACAAGTGCAAGATCGGGACGTTGGTCATTGATGTAGCAAGAACAAACAACGTTCCATTGATATTGCCACCCTAACTCCAATGCTATGTTTTGGATACGATGTGCTTATTGACAGAGTATTCAGTCTGAGGAAAAGGGCGTTGGTGGGTAAATGGTATTTATCTGATCCAAGTGAGGGAGAGATGCGGGACTGGATAGCTTCAAAGTGGAAATCACTGTTAGGGTATATGCCAATGGTGGTGAGACTAATGGGGGGTTGGTAAAGCTTCAACTTCCTTTGTGATGCAGGGTAGCCTGCAAAACCAGGATCTTAAACACTTCGCTTACAAAACATGTATCTCAGCATTACATTCGTATTTCCTCGATATCAAATCATTCTTCTGAGATTGCTATGTGAGGCATTCGTTACAGGTTCAATCTCCTAAATGTGGTAAACCCTGAATCCGAACTGATGGTGAATTCATCGGAAAAACTTCAGGCCTATTGTTAATGGCTTGATTGCAATCCTCGCTGCTAGGGCAGATATTACAAACTCTTAACAAAAACTATGTAAGAGATCAAGCACTGAGAAATTGTGCCATTGCTCTGCAAGCAATAGATCTGGACTACTAAACGAATTATATCAGACGATGATAGCAATAGATAAATAAGGGTATTGAAGCAGTGATATATATATTTCACAGGAACTTTATGATATTCTCACTGGTCAAATCGACAATTTAGCGGCATTCTCATGAAGCTATTAGAAACCAGACTTCCTTCACGATTCTAGAATTGTGTAATGAAATTTAATTGTGGGAAAGCTCTTCTCTGTTATATAGACGCACAAAAATTAGTCATGATGTACCGACCATAGCGAAATCGTTGTGAAGCTTCTGTAGCTGTTCTGTGGAGAATTTCGTATTCAAACCTATGAATACTATGAAACTCAATAGGCAATCCCCTGTTTGCAGTCACTTTGTCTTCATCCTCAAGCAAAAGCCAATTCCATTAAAAATGCATCATGTGTTAAAAAATTAGAAGTAGAGCCGCTGACACAGTGGTAGTCTATCAAATCCAAGCAAACCTTTAACATGACATTCTATAACCATTGATCCCTACAACATCGCTTGCTTGGATAGTTTTGAAGGGGTATCAATTCCATACCCATGTTACATGAGATAAAAACCTGAGACACTGCCACAAACAAACAAGTTGCACAATGGGATGCCTTATGGGCTTTGTCAAAGCTTAACATAAGTCGTGGAACCTCTGATAAGGGGAATCCGGCACCTCCCGAGCCATCCTTCTAATGTTTTGATCCTATTCCATTACTCTGCGCATACAGAGTATTACTCCGACTGTGGAGTTTCAGCATCATTTGAGGTGGAATGTCGTTCACGTGCAAATGATAGACAACCAATCACAAGAACACTTCGCTACTATGTAGTGTTGGAGGACATTATCGAGCTTGATTTTATGTCTTTCAAGAAAGTTATTTTTCGTGTTGAATGGTACAAGCTTATTGAAGTGGGAGAAGAAAAAACTATCTTGCTCCATGATAATGGATTCCACATGATCAACACATCTAGGTTTAAAGCCACTTCTGAACCTTATGTGTTTGCAAGTCAATGTGACCAAAATTTTCTCATTCCAAATTTAGAACAACCTGGTTGGTCATTTGTGATTGATTTTGATCCAAGAGGACGAAGAGTAACATTTGTTCAAGATGTAGAGGACCATGATTTACTTGAAGATGCAGAAGTTCCCCCTGAAGACATAGATGACCAAGATGGAGATGATGAAGAATTTATTGTCAATGATGCATATCACCAAGATGAAGACCAAGACAAGTTTATTGAAGTTTGTGAAGGACATGAGCAACCACATGGGCATCAAATCCATGAATATGATGAATTCATTGATTTTAATTTACCTTTAGTTGAAGGTGATGAAAACTATGAAAATGATGGTATTAATTTATTTGTGGATTTAGGTTCTATTAATGATGGGGTATATATGCCATCAGATGAGGAGATTTCATCCGAGAATGACATTTTATGATCACTATGTATACTTTAAGATAGTTTTCAGGATTCACTACAATATAATTTTTCTTTACAAGTTAGACATATGAGTTTTTCATTGTAATGAACATTAAGTAATTTGAATGTTTAATGTTTTACTTGTGAGGATAACATTTTTTTATCACTATTTTTACTTTAATATGGTTATAAGGATTCACTGCAATATAATTTTTCTTTACATGTTAAGTATTGAGTTTTTAATTGTAATGAACACCAAGTAATTTGAATGTTTAAAGTTTTACTTGAAAGACATATATATTTGGTGTTACCGATTCTATTTTCTTATCGGTTTTTTGATCAAGGTTTTCTTATTTTTATGTTATTATGTGTTTTCTTAAGAATGTACCCATGGGTGTAACTAATGCTACTATGGGGGATTCAATGATATTCACTACTTTTAAGGAAATGTTAACAAATGCACGAGGGCAAGGCGCTGCTATGATGATGCATGAGGTAAGCTTGAATATTGTCTTTTACATGTTCAATTATCTTATATTCCTTACTATATTATGCTAATTTATGTTTGTGGAATGCAGGCAATCGCTAAAGTCATTCCAACCCCTATAACACCTTATAATACATCTAAGGTAATGATAGTGGTAAAAATTCATCAATATTTTTGTGCATTTAGTTAACTTATTTCACTATATATATTTATTAATATTTGTGTTTTTACTAAGCATGCATTTTGTTGGCATGCAGGATTCATTTATGCCCCTCAATACGACCAATGTTGGCATGCAGGGATCATTAATGCCCCCATATACATCTAATGTTATGCAAAATGTAAGATTCAACCATTTATTTTTGTGAGTTTGATTATGTTATTTGTTGAGAAATCTAGGGCATATATTTAATAAAGTTTTTGCACAACAACTTCATGATTTATGAGGTGTTACAAAGAGCTACATCATGCCTTCAAATGGATCACCCCATCCGTTTTTTGCTTCTTGGACATACAATACTATTTTAACAAGTAACCCAAGCAATATATTATTACAAAACATGATGTCAAGTTACTTTTCTAGGGTTTTTATGTAATCAAGAGGCCTTTTAGGGTTTCTTAAATTCAAACCTTAGATCATACTCTTTTCCCTTTATGTCATTCTAGAGTTTATCCCATGCCCTAGAAATCAAATCATAGGGAACAAATACTTAAGATTAAGGTTTCTAAATACTAGGGTATTTCTTAAAATATAAACCCATAAATTCAACCCTACTACATCTTATGATGGATCCTTTAAAAGAAAATTATTATACATACCTCATGGACACCTATCTGTACTGATTAGTATTTAGTAAATAGCACTACATGGTAAATAGTAGAGGCCCCTTCATAAAAACACTTACATCCAGTGCTCCCCTCCGCTAACAGCTTGTGGTTTCAACATACAGCTGTTACAACTCAAGGAGGACAGGAAGCTGTAAATCCATGTGGTCAACCAGAAATAGCCCAACTTATTCATCGTGATCCTAAAAGGTGTGCAAGTGTTTAGCTAATCTGACATCAAGATGTTGACAACCGTAAGGATGGAGGGCCATTGTTGCTCAAATTCATCAATGTAGATATGTTGATGAGGGTATGACCAGAGCTTACTTATATTGAAGCATGTGAAGGGATTCAAGGGAGAAATTGTGACCAAATATTCCATAATGTTGGGTCTTGAAGAATCTGATAAAGAGGTAAAACAAACAATGAATGACACATGTGTTATGGGTGTTGATATCCTTACAATTGAATAGTATTTGCAGCCCATGGCTTTCAAAGTACGAAATTTGATTAGTATTGTTGATACGGGCTCTGTAAAAACAATGGCATATCCTTTACCTTCTATTGTTCATGTTAATATGTAACCTTATCTAGCTTCAGATTCTAAACCCTGAATGCGAGCATTCTTGCATTCATAGTCACTGCATTATTATTTGCGGAAGCTTACACACACCTTTCATGAAGAAAAAATTATGGTGCTATTACTATTGAGGAAGCTAACTCCACGACAATCTCCTGATTGTTTTGATTGACATCGCTGATTCTTTGGGTGATAGTCAACAATTTGGATGAATTTCCCGGCGATAGATTAGAATATGGATAAATATGATGCCAAAAAGAAACTGCTTTGTGCACATTGTAGATAAACTCCAATTCATGTGTAAACCACACCAGTTTTGGATCAAGGATCGAGAAGAAATATGTGCCGTAGCTTTCTGTATCTTTTCCTTCAAATTCAATGTCTTCAAACAGGCTTGGAATTTGAGGATCAGCTCCTTATATGGAATCGATTTCAATCCTGGTGGGCCCTTCAATCCCATGGTTAGATTCTGCAATGGCAGGACCGTTGTGGATTTCATTGGTAATATTTTTACAACCTAGCTGAGCCATGCATATTAATCTCAAATACCTGCATTCATTCCTCATTCATGTTTTTTATTTTTTCTACAGGAGAGTATTTCAATTCGCCTCTAATACCAGCATACCTGGACCCCATTGCAACGGGAAACAGAATCCTCAATGGAGTTAACTATGCATCTGCTGCTGTCGGCATACTTCCTGGAACTGGTTTGGATTTTGTAAGTACTATCTCTCTGCAATATAATAATTCGATGCTCTCTCAGGCTGGGGCTTAGTGGTTGTAGGGACACTGGTATGTAATTAGCATCAAATTGGTTTAAGTAGAACAATTTTCTTTGTGTTTTGATTTGACTGGAAAAGATGGCTGGTGGTGTTGAGCTGAACTCGATTACAATTATAGAATACTTTGGAATTCAATGAAAATATGTTTTATTTTAGAAATATATATTTTTTTACAATTTTAAAATATTTTGAAATGTGTAAATTAAAATATATGCTTTTAATGAAATTTAACAGAAAAATTTTGAAATTTGTTACAGATTTAATTTGTAAAAAATTGTTAACGATTTAAATGATTAAATTTTTCATTACATCAAAATTTGCAACACTAATAAACTTTTAAACCAATAACATTATTAAATTTATGATTTTTGTGACATTCATTGGTAAAAGAAGAATTTTGTTTATCCACAATGGTTTTCATAATTTGTGTGACTTATCCCAAAATGGATCCACTTTGGAATTCAAAATGTGGACAAACTATGAAATTGTTGTGGATAATCCAAATTCTTCTTCTACCAATAACATTATCTATTTTGAGTTAGATATTAATCTCATATATCAAGTGACCTATAATTCATATATATGAGCATAGATCACAGAAGCCTCAATTCAACAAATTTTTTTCTATCGTTGATATCTACATAAATTAGTTAATATTGATTTTCAAATAGTTTATTTAAATCTCTTTTTGAAAAGTATAAAATTTAAACATCTTGCTCACACATATTTTTTTTACTTCTAATTACTTTAGATCATATTCATTTATTTATTTATTATAGCTTACCTTATATTTTTATTTAGCTCATAAAATTTTATTTTAATTTTAAAGAGATGTGTCCAATAATAAACAAATTTACACATTCCTTATACTAGGCTTTAGGATGAGACTTTAGATTCAATGAACTTCTAAACTCAATAATCATTTCATTCCCAAAAATACTATAATGCAACCCCAAAAGATGATGTGATGATGAGCCCAAAACCCAATCTACTGACACATAGCTAGCCCAAAAACGCAGAAGCTAATGGAGAGCTGATATTTACATCCAATGTTATCTCTACCTGCTCTTTATATACTATTGTTTTAAACTATAAAACATGCTATAACTACTTAATTCTTCCAGCTCTGTAAACTATTCAAGTAAGTCTAGGCTAAGCGTTAGTTAAAGGTTCACTTTCCCGTGCCTATTTTTTTCGCCCTTCCGAGTATTCTTCCATCATATATTTGATGGCAAATCTGAAACTGGAATCCCACAAACTAAAAGTTGCAATTTCGTGCAATAAAGGTTTTAGATTCTTAGAGGTTTTCTGGGTCTGCTCATCAAAATTGTGAATCCAACAATCTATCATTCAGAATTTGCAAATCTATGATGGGCATGAAAGCAGGGCGTTTTAGCTGCTCGGTAGAAGGGGCATTCAAATATGTTTTATTATGTGTTATTTTTATTTAAAATTTTGATGAGTAAATTTAATCAATGGACTTTATTCTGTTAAATTTCAAAACATCTTTAAAATTTCAAGTTATTTTATTGTGTGATTCTTCTTTACTTGAACATCTCTCTGTATTATATGTACCTCATCATCAACTTTGCTCTTCTTGATTCATATATTCCATATCCTTATAGAACTTAAGCTGAATTCATAGGTTGTGTTTTTTATTGTTTCTTACCAAAGCTTCCCTCTTGTATCAAGTCTGGAATTGTTGTTGTTGATAATGGACAAGGCAAATTTACCTATTCAATTGCTTATTTTCTAGTGCATTTTTTTTCTTGATTAACTTATAATAAGATGATTGTGGGAGATTGGAAACTTTTTGGGAAATTGAATTCTCCAAAATAATTTCTATTTTCAACCCTATAAAATTTGAACTTATAACCTAATAAGAACTACACCCATGCAAGCCAATGAGAACTACACCCCATGCAAGCCAACTGATCTATCCTTGTAAATTATGTTTGAAATATCCTTTTAAATGACAGCTTTTCTAATAATAAAGTATCTGCCAATATCGATTTCAATCCATGCTTTCCAATTAATATATTACCTATTTTTGGTTTTTCTTTCGTAATATGAGTGAAACTTGATTTTCAATTTTAGAATATTTTGGAAATCTGACTAATATGAACAACTTCAAACATAGTTAGGCCTTTTACTCATATTCCATTTCCCTAATAAACAATTAACATAAGGAAATTGCCCCCTTATGCTTCAAATACATGATAATAACCAAATAGTTTACAATGTTCACGGCCCTAGTTGTTGGATGTGAGTGTGATATTTAAATTTTGAACATGCATAGATGAACATTGATTTTTTGGAATGGCGCGGACTGGTCGCAGGGACTTTGCAGGACAGTTAACATGGTTTGAAAGCACCACACTCCAACTGGGAGTGCTCATAGGAGAAGCTAATGCAACAAATCTCATCACGAATGCCATTTACATAGTCATCATTGGATCCAATGATTATATAAACAATTACCTATTACTTACTCCTCCCAACCTCATCAATACTTCGCCATCGGCTTTCCAACATCTGTTTCTATTTTGTGATTGAAAATTGGCCGTTTAAGACTCAAGTGCACAAGATGGGGGATTACAAACATCTAGCCAACTCAAAGCAATGAAACCCATAGCACAGTCACAGACTGCAGTGCTAACAGCTTGAAGTGAGGTTTGTCTTATTGATTAAGTTTATTAATTTTCTGATACTTTTCTTGTTTTATGTACTGGCTCAAATCCAAATATATATCAGCCAAAGGTACCCACATCCATGCCCAATTACTAAGAGGTTTTACAACTGTAAGATTGATTTCTGTTTATCTATTATGTAGTTTGGATAAAAATGATTAATAATTTTGATGGGGGTATTTCACGACGTTCAAGAGGTTCTCCCTAGCATTGATGATGGAGACCTCGGAAACCAATTGGCAATTGCGGAATATGTTGGAGACATATACAAGTCCTATCAGAAGATTGAGGTATGTTTCTCTATCAATGATTGGAGATTTGTGTGAATGTGAAGGTAAATTTTTAATTTTCATTTAGTAATCATTGGCAGTCCCGTATGTCCAGAACATGAGCTGTGTACCTCTAGATTAGATGAAAAGGCAGGATGAAATCAATGAGACAATGATGGCAACCCTGATTGATTGGTTGATACAGGTACAAATTAGTTCCTATCCTAACTTCGTTTGCTGCCAATGTTGGATCTAGAAGAACTTTATGTGGGCAATTTCTTAGGCTTTACCTCGAAATATTAAATTTTGCAGGTGCATCACAAATGTGAACTAATGCCAGAAACATTGTATCTCACTGTAAACATTATGGATAGATACCTTTCTATTTATATTGCTAGGAAGTGGGAATTACAATTAGTGGGTATCGTTGCGATGTTTATAGCTTGCAAATTTTAAGATACCTGCACTCCTCAGGTAGGATGACTTACTGACATCCATAAGAATGATTGTAAGGAAACCTTTTGCATATATCTAATTGATAGAATACCTGGTTGGCTGTTGAATATTGACATAAGAAGAATCAATTCATATTTGGTTACAGGTCAATGAATTTATCTGCATCTCAAGATACCAATACACATCCAAAATGATAGTAGCCATGGTAATTATCTCTAGCTGATATCTTTCTATTTCATTTAATTACAATAGATTTTAAAGATTCAGTGTGAGTGATACATTGATAATGATACTTGGAAGGAGCATACAATATTAAATTGATTGGAATTCAATCTTACCGTTCCCACTCCATCTGTATTCCTTGTCAAGTTTCTCAAGGCAGCTGGTCCTGACAGAGTGGTAAAGTGATGACCTCCACTGTTTCTTTTGTATTGTCAGAATAATCTTCTGATGTATTGATCAAAATGACTTTCAAAATGCTTCTGGAAAATTGAGATTTTGGTTTAAATGTCTTTTCTTCATTCTATTTCCTAATAATCCTCTCCTTTACTGTTAAAAATTAAAATGTATTAGCACATGGTTCAAATAGAAAATCTAGCATTTTACTTGGTTGAGCTGTGTTTGCTTCATTACAGAATTATCAAATACAGTCCATCAATCCTTGCTGTTGCTGCTGTCTACACTGCTCAATGAACTTTGAAGAAGGATCCATGTTGGAGTAAAACACTTGCTCTTCAGACAGGCTACTCAAAAGATGATCTCAAGTAAGTCTTCTAGTTCTCAAGGCACCATGCTTTTAATGAGTTTAACCTTCCAAAGGATTCTTACTCCTAAATGTCTTAAGAATTTCCATGAATTACGCAATCTGTAGATTATATATCCAAAACCTAGTGGACCTGCTACAACACTAATTTACTGGCAACCTGTCTGAAATTGTATCTAATTCTACATATGGGAAAGATTGACAAATGTGCACATCAAACTATCTGGGGTGTGTCCACATTTAGTTAACCCTGTACGTTGTTAAGGAATAACATTTGATTTACTTGTTCCAGGGAACGTGAAAACTTCACGGTTGACTTCCACTTAAGTGCAGGAAGAAATGAGCTGAGATATGTTCATGAGAAGTATTCAGATCCATGTCATGGCTATGTTGCTTTTTTATGCCTTTCCAACTTACCCAATGATGATAGTTGCACCACCAGCAATGACATCGTCATTTGTATTAGTGATAACATCGACTCAAGTGCACAAGAAGGGGGATTAGAAAGACCTAGCCAACTGAAAGCCAGGAAACACACTGCACCATCATTGACTGTAATGCTAACATCTCAAAGTGAGGTCTGTGTCACTCTCTTATACTTTTCTTGTTCTTGTTCAACAAATATACACAAACCAAAGACTACAATGCTAACATCTCAAAGTGAGGCCTGTGTCACTCTCTTATACTTTTCTTTTTCTTGATCAACAAATATACACAAACCAAAGAGTATCCATGTCCACTCCAAATTACTAGCAAGTTTTATAACCTTAAGATAGCTTTGTGTTTAGTCATGTTGTAAGTTGGATGAAAATGATTAGTTATCTTGATAGCCTCAAGTTAGTGTTGTGTTTATTTATGATGTAAGTCGGCTGAAAATGATTAATAATCTTGATGAATGTATTTTAGGATGCATTCAAGGATTCCCATCAGGTGCTTCCTAGCATTGATGATGGAAACATTGAAAACCAATTGGCAGTTGTTGAATACGTTGAAGATATATACAAATTCTACAGGACAATTGAGGTATGTTTCTCTGTCAATGATTGCAGTTTCTTGTTAGGGTGAAGGTAAAGTTTTATTTTCCTTAACTAAAATTTCACATTCATGTATGCCCAGGACGTGAGTTGCGTACCTCCAGATTATATGAGAAACCAGGTTAAAATCAACGCAAAGATGAGGGCAGTCGTGATTGATTGGTTGGTGGAGGTACAACTGTGTTCCTATGCTAGTTCCAACTTCCATTTGCTGTCAAACTTAGATCTAAAAGAGATTTATATGGTCTATCTCTTAGGCCTGGCATCAAAATCTTAAAATTTTCAGGTGCATCTGAAATTGGAATTAATGCCAGAGACATTGTATCTCACTGTGAACATCATTGACAGATACCTTTCTATTCAGAGTATTGCAAGGAAGAATTTGCCATTACTTGCTATCCATGCAATGTTTATAGCTAGCAAATATGAAGGAGTCTGTCCTCCACAGGTAGGATGACTTGCTGACATCTGTAAGAAAGGATGTGTATATATCTAATTAAAAGAACACTTTGTTGGCTGTATAAAAGTACATACACCAGCAATATCTACTCCTAGAGAAGATTACGCTTTATGCTGGAATCAACATAAAAATTATATTATAATAGGTAACACAATATTGATAAGAGCTGGTTTATACTTGGCTACAGGTCAATGACTTCATCTGCATCTTCCCAAATGAATGCA
>APFE030348835.1:0-26052 GCA_000404065.3 Pinus taeda
ATCCGACGGTTCACTCTCTCCTCGTTATTACCGACACTTGATCCGTGGCTTGACACCCGATTGGTCCATGAGTTCTATTTAAAGCGCATGGAGGGTCATTGTTCGGGTAATCCGTCTATGAGAGAAAGCTTATGTAAATTTTCATTCTTTGATTAATAAATTGCCTAAAATGGCCACGTTGGCTCAGGCCGTGGACTGTTTCCCTCTTTGAGGGTTTTAACCACGTCAAAAATACTGGTGTATTGATTTGAGATCTGGTTGTGAGCGGTGTCCTTTTGGTGTTCTTTCTGAGGAACTTACCCTGTAAATTCCTACATGGAGACCATCACATCCTCCACAATTCCCTTAGGGGTGACTGTGCAATGGTCTACAAATTGCAGAATTGTTGTGGTCTTCCTCAATTACCTTTGGAGGTTGAGCTTGAGCATGGTGTCCTTGGTCATCACATTAATGGCAGCCCCAAGATCTATCCGAGTGTGTGGGATAATGGTGCCATTGATGTGCACATCTACTACAGGGCTTCTAGGGTCGAAATACTTTGGACATATTACCTGCCCCAGCATTAAGTCAGACAACTAACCAATGACATTAATGGTAGGGGCATCCCTTTTTCTTCTTATTGTAATACATCTTTTATTGCTTGGAGAAGGGGGATCTTTACACATAGATTTTTTTATTCTCCGAGAAGTTCAAGTTCTTCTAGGGTAGGCTAGAGTGGTTGGGCTAATCTCTCAAGAAAGGGTGGATCTACCTAAGGTTGCTTTCTCTTTCTTCCTCAACCTCCCTATGTGGAGAGGGAGGTTGGTTATCTGGGAGAATTCTCCCAAATCTTAGGTTGATCTCTTGTATTTTTACAGCATAAGCTGGGTATGATGTCTCTCCACTATATACTTGTTGAGCCTGCCTATTGTTTGGGTTCGGATTTGGCTGGGCATGCATCTAGGGTTTCTTGGCTGGAGTAGAGTGTAGGAGTTGTGGTTGGGTAGGTGGGGGAGGAAATAGAGCTGGAGCATTGTTGTATTAGGGCCTCCACCCCCGGTGTGGGGTATTCCACTAAGGTTGAGGTGGAGCATAAGGTTTAAATGACTAGCTGGCTAGCTAGGAATGATATTGAGATGCATAGAACCAAGGAGGGGGTGTAGACTAGCAAGGCTGAGTAGGGGTCCCCAAGAAGGTATAGTTGTGGTTTGGTTGGGGTTGTAAAATGCATGGGATGACCCTTACATACCCTACTAGTATGGTCTAGGCCCAAGAGGTCTCCTTTGGTTGATGTAACAAAGCTACTCAGTGTCCCCTTCAGTTCCTTGATATACAAATTTGAGTCCGGGTAAATAAGGGTACTTGTCCATGGAGTGGTTTTCTTCATAGACCAAGCAAATATCAATGCAGTTCAATGGACATTTGTTCTTAGGATGTATCCTGGAGCATTTAGGACAAAAGATGGCCATAGGTTGACTACTCCTACCCTTTTTCCTGGCTGCCCTAGAATGGTTTCTAAAGATAGTCTTGATATCCTCATAGGATAATTAGTAGATAACTCCTCCTACTAACGAATGTAAGGTATCCAAAAGATCTTCCCTTACTACTCTGAGCAGGACCAGCTTTAGTGACTCAGGGTCAAGTGTGCACCTGACCCTTTTGTAACTGAGTTGGAATCTTTCTTCATAGTCTTCTAAGGATTCATCTCGCCCATGGTCATCCTGAAAATCTCTTATTTAGTATCCTTTGACCTACAATAGTCCCTATATTTGTTGTTAAAATCCTGTTGCATCTGAGCCCAAGTTGTGATGCTATCTCCAGGTAAACCCATTAACCAGCGTAATGCTACATCCTTGAGGGTAGATGGAAAAATTTTAACTTTTTCTCATCATCGATATAGTCATAGGTTCGACATATAACAAAAAACTCAAATAGGAAAGTGTAAGGGTCTTCTGTATTCAGGCCATGGAAATGGGGTAGGGTAGATGAGTTTATATTCTTCATCTTAGTGTCCCCATTGGTTTCCCTGATGGGGAACGCACCCTCAACTCTCTCTCTATTCCCTATATCATTTCAGTTTTCAGCCATTGGTCCAGTAGGAATGGGTTCTTCTTCTTCTTCTTCCCCTATAGGTTCTTCAAATATATCAGGTTACTCACCTAAAGGTTCCTCTAGTTCACAACCACCGAAGAAGTTCACAACCACCGAAGAAGAGAGAAGGTTGGTTGTTGGATGAAGTGGGGGTATTTGGCAAGAACTTTCCTAAATTGTCCCTACTCCTACGAGGCGTGAAAGGAAATTTTTTTGGGTTGTTTTTTGGAATATTTTTTAGCAAGAAAGTAATTTGCAGAAATGAAATAGTTGATTGAATGAAAACTACTGATAGAAAGAAACTACTTGCTAAATTGAAATTCTACTTGCAGAATGGAAAGGAAAGCAGAATGAAGTTGTTGATTGAATGAAAACTACTGAGAGAAAGAAAAGTTACTTGCTGAATTGAAATTCTACTTGCAGAATGGAAAGGAAAGCAAATAATGACAACTAAAATAAAGGAATCTACTAGATTACTTTTGCAGAAATAAACTAATGGCAGAAAACTGGAGACTAGAAATAGAAGAAAAGAAAGTATTGAAATAGAAGAAAAGGAAGCAATACTCACATTCTACTCAAACACCTCCCCGGCAACGATGCCAAAAAGTGATGAGCACCAATATTGCAGCAAGGATGCTGCAACTCTTGGGCTACCAGATTTACTTATCAACCCAACGTTCATACAAACTTGGAGGTGATAGTGCTATATGCACAAGTAAAATTGAAGGTCCTGCCTGTTGTCACTATTCACTTGGCGAGATACCCCAGGGGTTCCAAGCCAGACTTCTATAGAGTCACAAGAAATTATTTCTTTGATGGAAGGAGAGAAAATCTATTCTAAGAGAGCTACTCTACTACATTAATGAAGAAAACAACAGGTAATGCTAAATCACATCATATCCTAATTAACCATTTAAACAGCTATGCTAAGTAGATTTTCTGAATCAACACTAACCTAATGTTTATATCTAAGTCACAGAAGTAAAGAGCATCAAACCAAACTAATGTGTATGTAAGGAAACTAAACTAAGTCTGTTTTCACATTTTTGTTGTTTTGGTAAAATCAAGCATGCAAGGAGTCAAGCGAAAGAGCAAGCGAAGATAAAAATTAGTGAAAGGAGGACGTAACAAAGTAGAAGTGGATAGGAACCATTGGATCGATCAACAAACAGTAAAAATGGAAGATGAGTAGCAGAGATCTTATCGCAGGAGATTATGTGAATAGATGGACGAACATGACTAATCGAAAGATGAATGGTGGAGATCTTATCGTGAGAGGTATAGTCAATAGATGGACGAATAGGACTAACAGGAGATGAATGGCGGAGATCTTATCACGAGAGGTTAAGTTAAGAGATGGATGAACATGACTAATCGGAAGATAAGCGACGGAGATCTTATCGCCGAGATGAAGTGAATAGATGGATGCATCAAATCAAGTCACGTGGCGACAGAAGGGTAAAAAGACGTGCGAAATGATGGAGTGGGTTTCCATAGGCAGTAAGCAATTTCTCGCGCACCCTCAAAGTTGTAAGTTTTATTTCTAAATTTTGCATGATTAGCCTAAGTAAATGACACATAGCACAGGACAACCACTTCTCTCGCGTGCTCTCGGGCAAATAATAGTTGTGCAAGAATCCACATGATATTACGCGATAACTATTGGATCAGACTAGACAGATCAACAGTGGAGACTTGGAGCACATAAAGTATCGAGACGACGTGATATCCATTGGATCAAGCTAGACAGATCGACGGTGGAGGTTTGGAGCGCATAAAGTGTTGAGATGACGCAATTGCTGTTGGATCAAGCTAGACAGATCGACGGTGGAAATTTAGAGTGCATAAAGTCAAGTGTTGAAATGAATCGAACGATGATTGGTTAGGTTTGTTAGGGATCGGACGGAAAGGAAATCTACAGGTATAATCTGATCAAGACGTGTTTTATTGGCTCCCGCTTAAGCATTTCATGTTTAAGGAAATGAGAATATGAGTGATATCTATTACAGAAAGAGAGTGATTGAAGACGATAATGATGAAATGAACCAAGTACTGAATCAAGACAACAAACTCCAAAGCTCATGCGATAACTAGAAATCTGAAACACAACCAATCTACGCTACACTGTTGTAATGGAAATGCAACTACTTAAGCAAATGAATGATTAAACCATGAATCTACGCTAGCATACATGTACAAGAAAGAGGATCTTTGGCTGCTAGGGTTGGACCCTAACCCAAGAGCTTCAACCCTTTGAGCTAACTCAGTGCTGGCTCAAAACAAAACGCATTCTTATTATCAAAACCATGGATTACATCAAAAAATTGTCACAAGTCTTGCAACTCTAAAATAGAGTAAATTTTTACAATCAAAAATCTGAATCCTACTGTGGTCCTAGGCCTCTCTACTTATACAACTGATGTCTCCAACACTTCCTTAAATTAGAGAGGCTCAGCTCCCAAACTTGAGATAAATAGGTGCTTTGACTTCCACTTGCTTGGCTGCCTTCTAGCCCTCACGATTTGGTTGTTTGCACTTCAAGCTGATGGAGGAATATTTGGATGGAGGGGTAGTAAATGATAAGGATTTCCCTCCTATAATTCCTCTTCCTTGTCCCATTCGAGTTTTGACCAAGGTCTTTGCCAAAATTCCTTGCTTTTATCTTTTAACCCTGCATTAAATGCACATTAGACCACAAATAAAAATATCCAACTCTAACTCATCTCATAAACAAAATATAATCAAAAGTACGCAATAAGATGTGAGAATAGTTGGTTTGACTAAGCTAGGAGGTGAATTAAGGCCCATATAATTACCCAATCATGAGGCTCATCAAAGAAGAATCAAAATAAGTAAGGGGGCAGCCAAAAAACTATTGTTACTAATGCAACTAATGAAGAAACATCTTCCAACTAGCCTCGAAAAGCAAAACTTTCGTGCATGTGATCTAAAATGATCATAAGTTAAAACTAATGTAGAATTGATTAGCCATTAATGAATTGAATGTTAACTGAAAGTGAAGAAACCGAGATAACTGCTTGAGAGGAAAGACTTTACCACATTTGATAAAACATAAGTAAGACGCAAAGTAGTATTGAAAATAGCAAATACACAGTGATACTAGACAATAAAATTGATTACGGAATTCGTACCTGATGGACTTCATCTCCAGGTCTGCTTTCAAGATGGGCGGCCGCTTTATTAGGATTGAAACAGAAGAGGTCGATTACACAAAGATTTGACCAAACTGAATGTGCTTGCAGGCACTTCTTCTCACTATCAAAGGATAGCTCTCTGAACCAAATTTCCAATGCCTATCACGGTTCTAAATTCCGACTCTGGATGCTCATGTTACACTGAAACCAAAAACGACTATGACCTCGAGAACCTGCATACAAAATACAAAACCACCAATGTCCACTTTAATGAGCAAACCTCCTTTTAAAACCCACCAGGTGCATTCAAACCTCCTCAAGCTAAATTTGGGATGAACATGCTGTAATCTTGGAGTGGTCTGGTCTCGGTCTAGTCATGCAATGACACTTAGGATAACTCCATGGTCCTCGAATTAATGTTTTAAACAAAAATCTAACCAAAAAACCCATAAATAACTTTGGATAGGCCGCAAACTGTTAGCGATTAGCTAACTGGGTGGAGGGAAATGACAGTGCATGTGAGTAGCTATCATAGCCACGATTAGCATGCTGATGGTTTTGCTGCCAGCTGATGGTTTCAATGTGTGGTAAGTTGACACTTGTTCACATGCCGACGGTTTATACCTTGCTGCGGTTCCGAAACCTAGAGGTTAACACACCCCGACGGTTGATCAAAACCCATTCACATGTAATATTCTCTGCCATAGTGTAAGGTTTGGTTACATCTCCACTTAATTGTTCACATGATGACTACCACAATCATCTTCCCGCGTAGTTAAAGGCTTGTGGTCTAGGACTGACATATGTTTATTTGCAATGTTTTGTAATATCTAACATGGCCGAGAGGGTTTAGAGTTACGGTTAGGACTTTTTAATGTATGGATTTAGGGTTTTAAACATAGTTTGGAATGTATTGAATACATAGGTTTATAACTTAGGTAATATGGTCTTTTAATGCAATTTTTAATACATGGTTTTAGTGTATTAGGCTTTGGTTAGGATTTTAGATGTAAATTAGGGTTTTAGGTCTTAGGTTAGGGTTTTGTCATTTCAATACATGGATTTTGTTGACAAGTACCCATGTACACCTCTTCGTCACAAAATGACATTTTCGACAACATCACATAATGACAAACCATGTCGACATCAAAACTTGTGAGTGGATGGAAACCACATGTCGATAACCCAAATCTTGTGAGGCGAATGATAAACACATGTTGACAACCAAATCCTGGCGGAACTGACGAAAACCACATGTTGACAGCCAGGTACAAAACCATCACCATGAAAACCATTAACATCACCTGAACAACTTGAACCATAATCAACATTGTCGAAACTAAACGACATTGGACTGAATTGCTGACGACGACACTATACACTAACGATGAACGTGTGAAATTGATCTAATGATGATCCTCCTGGATCAATCCTCTTCGCTTGAAAGCTTTTGGACCACAAAAATTTGACTAAACAAATAGTGTGCAAAATTGACTGTCAAATTTCTGAATTCTGAGAAAATGAAAATCTGGGGCTTAAGGAATCTTCTAGATTCCTGCTAGATTCCTCAAAGGTTCCCTCCTCTGAGTCATCTGAAAATCTGTTGCTCAGATCAGGAAATTGACTACGCCATTAGGTTCATGTCGCTGAGAGGTGCAATATCGATATAAATTTTTTCCAATTTGGACACTGCAAAAATTTCGCCCTCCTCAGAATTTTGCTCAATCATGGTTTCACGTGTGTTTTTTTTTCCAGAATCATGGTTCCACCTACAAAACAATTAAAAAATGGTTGTCTCAAAAAAACACACCAGTCTTTGGCCTTCGTTCCATTCTGCATCACATGGCTTTGTTTTGTTCCCATCCGACCTCCCTCGACGCACTGAACAAATGATAGGTTTATATATAAAATTTCGGGCGAAGTTGCCAACATTGGTCGTTGGCGTGTTGGTAAAGAAAGTAAATGGTTGAGGAGGGGTTGGGGGATCAAATCCCACCCCTCCCTTTTTACATTACATTACCATTTGATAACTAAACAGGGGTGCATTGATGTGTTGGGTTCGTTGTATTAATTGGTTCATGGCGGTGCCTGGTGGGGGCCGACCCACATGGGTCGGGCAGGTTCAATCCCTGCCGACCTCACATTTAATTCATGGCATGTTTTAATAGTGGGTGGTTGGGGTGTAGGCTGGTTCCACCGAAGGTGGCCTGCCCATCCCCATACATTACGTTTAATGTGTTGTTTGGTGTTGGGTGGATCGACGGGGATGATGGCCTGTCGGTTCCTTCGGTTATTTGGTGTGGTTGGGCCGTGTTGACATGGCGAATTTTCACTATACCAACAAGGGGAACTAACCCAATCATAAACCCCAATTCGACCTATTTTCGTTTGGAGTGGCTAGTTCCAATGGGTTTTAAAGGACCCCGTGAATTGTAATAGGTGTTGAAAGATTGCTTCTTGGAGGAAGACTTCAATTAAATCAACAAACAAAATAGTTAACCTATGTGTATCAAGTCATATCTACACTACTTCTAACTACTCTAATCTAGTCCTAATTATCCTAATATATCCTGTAGGAGCAAAACAAAATGAGGCTAAACATGATATATAGATCCCATGTCCAAATGAATCAATTACTGGTCCACATAAGAACAAGGATGTATTAAATCCTAATCGCAAGCCAATTACGTATACAGGAATATACATTCCTTTCCATACAAATAACACTTGCAACTGATGTTTAACAAAGTTTGGAATCAACGACCTTTCATGAATTATCAATGCTATTGAATTAAATTCAAATAACCAGGAATAATCGTGAACTGCTAGTTATCAATATGCACAAAGCAAATCACATTTGTCTTTATACCACCAACAGCACATCGATTCTAAACATATGAGAGAAAAGGGAAACAAATTTGAAACAACAGGCTCCTTCTTGAACCAAACAGTCCTCTGTATTCACAATAAATCCAAGTTGTTTTCTCCAAAAAAAATCCCTACTCTCCTATTCGGAGGTAATACTTATGTAGCAGGGAATGACCCTCGATCTACCATGACCTTTCATTCCCCTCTTTTCATTACATAGATCGGCATATACAGATGAGAAGAGTCGGTGAAACTACTGACACGTCGAGTTCACCTTTGGTGGAGTGTTCTACTTCCCAAGGGAATGAATGGATGGCTTCAGAACAGAGAAGGTCTACGTATCATTTCTTTGCACCTGTGTGGAGTGGCTATTATTCTCTATCATTTCCTGAAGGAAACTGAAGATGTTGCACTCCTCATCCCACATTTGGCATGCTTTTCGATGTATCTAGAAGTGATGACATCTTGATGGATTAGCGCTATCATGAGTGCTTCTACTGAACTGAGGGAGTGCCTCCATTATGCATTATGGCGGTCTATATTCCCTTTTGTAGAGTGTTTTTTAAAATATTTACACTGGTGGTGCAGAGGTGTCATCTTGATATAACTTACATTTATCCGTTACCGGGTTTGCTCGAATTTGCCTGCAGAAATAATTCATATCAGCTATGATTATGAAAATATGATAAAAATGCTTAAAAAACACAGATCTTGCCTTCATTAAGCGTTTATAACATCAAAAGGAACAAGCGTGAAAGAATCCCCCCTTGGTTTTTTAACCCATGCATTGATTAAGTTCTGTAAGAAAAAATCCGATTTACACTGAAAACCATTGCATAACACATAACCGAATTAGAAATCCATACTTGAAAAATTCTATGCGACACATTGCTTCAGCGAAGGGCAGAGAGATTGGTGTTTAAGAGTAAATCCATCGAAAGGCAAAAGCTCAACGGCTTAGGGAGGAAGTGATTTTCTGTGCCCCAAGTGGTATTTCAGAAGGGGTCTAAGTGGTAACCAATATTGCGAGGAAGGCCTCCTTTTCCACTCTTCAAGCGACACGTAGCAGCTATGAGGAAAGAGGATATTGCTTTCCAAACAGGTATTCCTCAACCAACTTGTTCACCCGAAATCCATGTGGACTGTTGGATCCTTGAAGGATAGATCAACGGTGGAGGGACTTGACACAGGAAAACACGGAGAACCCCGTGGCTAGGTCGTACAACCAGACTTCAAATCTTATGAGCTGTGTTTTATAATCCCTTCGGATCCGCAACATAAGTTTTCCCTTTTGAAAACCCTAGCCATAGCATATTATTGAATGCACATGAAAACACAGGAAAATCACTGTCAGACCCTAAGGCGGACTTTAAAAATTATGTACCGGATCTATAACCATTGTTGGGTCCGTCATATGGTATCGCACCTTATGCATGAGCACTAGACTTCGCCGATAGTAATTTGCGATGGGGCAGGGGCGGACCCGATAATATATATATTATGTTCAATAGGATTGGTGGGTCTGCAATCATAGGCTTGCCTTTGAAAAACCGGGACTTCAATGTTTTTCAAAAAACAAAAGAATATACAGGAAAAATAGCAGCCGACCATTAGGTTGGGCTTGAAATATTATATGCCTAGATCTATAACCATCGGTAGGTTTGGGTGATAGTGGTGTGCCTTATGGCTCTAGACCTGAAATATATAAATTTGAGTATGGGGGTTTACGCAGTGCATTATATTAGATATCATTTTGGGAGTCAACTGCGTTAAGTAAGTCATTCACGTATGATTGTGGAAAAACTCCACAGTTAAGCGCGCTTGAGCCAGAGGAGTTTTGGGATGGGTGACCTCCTGGGAAGTCCTGGTTGTCGGGTGCAAGCCCTGGAAGTGATGATTGATGCTATGTGATTCGTTCTCCACATTTCACTAGTTTCAATCCCACTTCTTCACCCCTGTGAGCATCACCCGATGCAATGAGTGCTAAGTGAACTATCAAAAAATCATGAGAAATTAGTCAGTTACGACTACCTCTCATGGAAATGGTCATACGTGAATGACTTACTTAACGCAGTTGAATCCCAAAATGATATCTAATATAATGCACTGCGTAAACCCCCATACTTAAATTCAAAAAGAGTCAAGGGATCTCTACTTGAATGGTTCATGAGGCACAATACTTGCTAAGGTTTTGCAAATGGGCTAGCAAGCTAAGTGGGCTTGATTGTGGGGAAAAACTCCACAGTTAAGCGCGCTTGAGCCAGAGGAGTTCTGGGATGGGTGACCTCCTGGGAAGTCCTGGTTACCGGGTGCAAGCCCCGGAAGTGATGATTGATGCTATGTGATTCGTTCTCCACATTTCACTAGTTTCAATCCCACTTCTTCACCCCTGTGAGCATCACCCGATGCAGTGAGTGCTAAGTGAACTATTCAAAAATCATGAGAAATTAGTCAGTTACGACTACCTCTCATGGAAATGGTCATACGTGAATGACTTACTTAACGCAGTTGAATCCCCAAATGATATCTAATATAATGCACTGCGTAAACCCCCATACTTAAATTCAAAAAGAGTCAAGGGATCTCTACTTGAATGGTTCATGAGGCACAATACTTGCTAAGGTTTTGCAAATGGGCTAGCAAGCTAAGTGGGCTTGATTGTGGGGAAAAACTCCACAGTTAAGCGCGCTTGAGCCAGAGGAGTTCTGGGATGGGTGACCTCCTGGGAAGTCCTGGTTACCGGGTGCAAGCCCCGGAAGTGTTGATTGATGCTATGTGATTCGTTCTCCACATTTCACTAGTTTCAATCCCACTTCTTCACCCCTATGAGCATCACCCAATGCAATGAGTGCTAAGTGAACTATTCAAAAATCATGAGAAATTAGTCAGTTACGACTACCTCTCATGGAAATGTTCATACGTGAATGACTTACTTAACGCAGTTGAATCCCAAAATGATATGTAATATATAAATTTGGGTTGATAATGCCCACAGGTCTGGAAGAGAGCAATGCACAATGTTGATTGCAATAGGCCCAAAAGGGGTGATTTATGCATATTTGTGAAGTGTTTCCATTGTAAAGGGTTATAATGGGAATAAGGTGTGATAGAAGGTTTTTTAGGGTTGGAAAGGTCCCAATGGAGGAAATGAATGGAGGGTTAGGAAGGGCTACAGATGAACCATGCGATAGATATTCAAAGAGGGGGGCTCAACCATTAGGAATTGAAGATTTGACTCGGCAACGAGTTAAAGTCTTTGGAATAAAACGGATCATTCGAAGAGGTGAAAGATCAACTTTAGGGGACCCATTCAAATGAACACAACAAATGGCGAACCACTGAGCGAACCAGTTATCTCTGTTTCCAAATAAACCTTGGATCACTAGAACATCAAGGTGTTAAGATAAACTTGAAATGCAAATTGTATAGATGGATAGGCCTGGGTTCCACTTCAACATTAATTGCTTTAGGTGGGATAGAGACAAATAGCTTCTTCTTACTGATAGGGTTTTAACAAACATTCTCCAATGATAGTATTATGGGATTTATTGACTTTCCTTTACTTGTTTCCTACTTTCAAAAGTCCTTTCGGGGCCATCACTGGTCTGTCAATCCCTGTTTAGGTGTGTACCTCAGCTCTTTATTGCTCATAAAACTTGATGTAGATATGTTTATCTGCACTTTATATGAGAATTTCAGTGCTATATTTTCATATGATTGAATGGGGCACAGTGATGGATCATGCCATATTTTTAAGCCGCTTAAGCAAGGTTGGGTTTTCTGTGTCAACTGGTACTCTGAGCCCAACAACAGTCCGTACTCTAACCGGCTTCCTAAACACCCTATCGTTCAGGATTGGCACAAGGACTTGACATTTCATTTTTTTTAAATAAGTCCTTCTAGTTTTAGGCACAAGGACTAGAGCAAAGTTGGATTTGCCACATGGTATATGACAGTGAGTTTAGCCCATGAAAGGAGATTTACTTGTAGATAACAGGTATTGGACAGTTTAGTGTGGTGGATGGGATCAATGGAGAATGACTGCAAACCTTACAGCCAAGTATAGGTTAGATTTGAGTTGGATTTATTCAAAATACAATGTCCCCCCATGCCTGTCCAGTTATAGTTACACATTTTTTTGTTTTATAAAGATGCCCCTACATGCTCCAAATATCCAAGTTATCAACAGATCTTACCCAGTTCCCAACAGATGCCAATCAATGGCTTTGGTTTGAATTCTACAGTTGATTTTCAAGTTCTCATGGGCTAATTGAAAATTTGTTTGATTTGCAAGGTAATGATAAATATAGGATCAACAGACTTATTAGCAGGTTAATGAAGGAGGCGAAAGCTGAAGGTGGCAAATGCGGGCAATCTGAAAGGTAAAAACGAGACTGGAGGACCAAAATCAGTTGGCTGAAAAGGAATGCAATTCAAAATAGAAGGAAAATAAACTTTGCAGAAAAACAAGAAAGGAAAAATGGAAATGTAACTAAACTAACAACAAAAATAAAATGAATCCTAACCTATTAAGGAGGTAACCACCATGTGGTGGCTACTGGAAGTATCTTTTCAGACGTTGGCCATTAACAAGGAGTTTTTCAGTTTCTCCCTGTAAAGTTTTCAACCTACAATTTCCTTGACCAATTTTTTCCACAACTTGGAATGGGCCCAGCCATAAGTGTTGGAATTTCGTGTGTTTACCTTTTGACTCATTTAACTTGTCCCATTTCAAGACTAGCTCTCCTACTTGGTAATATTTATCTCTTATTGGATGGCGATCAAACCACCTCTTCACAATCATTTGGTGATTTTTGAATTTATTTTTGATTCCTCCAACCTCACCAGTTGGTTGATCCTTTCTTGAAGCAAGGCTGAAGGGTTCCTCTTGAAGCTTGGGAGAGCTGTAAAGAGGGAAGGGTAACATTTGGAGGTAAGATGGCTTCCTGTCCATAGACGAGGAAGTATGGGGATTTTCCTAAGGCCACTTTTGGGGTGACCTGATCAGCCCAAAGGGCATTTGTTAGAGCGTTGTGCCAGTTCCTCTGGTTGTCAGTGACAGATTTACGAATTATGCATATGAGGTTCTTGTTTGAGGACTCTGCAACTCCATTTCCATGGGTGTAATATTTCGATGCATCCCTTATGTGAATTGATTTATCAATAGCAAATTTGGTCAATTTCAGTGATGAAAATTAAGAAGCATTATCAAATATGAGAGCATCAGGAATGCCATACCTGTTGATAATGAATTTCTCAATAAATGATATTACCTCATCTTCGTTCATCTTCCGAAGCCGGATGGCTTCAGTCCATTTGGTGAAGTATTCGATCACTGTGAGTATATACTTATGCTACTGTGAAGAGTTTGAAGTGATCTCGCATATGACGTCTAGGCCCCATTGCTGGAATGAATGATAAATCATAACAGACCTGAGGGGAACAACTCGCTTTCTTTCTCATCCTGCGGCAATTTGACACACCTTGCATTTATGAGCGTAGACATGCGAGTCTCTGAACACTGTGAGCCAATAATAACCAGCTCTTAATATTTTGTGAGCATTGATCTCTCCGCCATAGTGACCACCTGTTGGGTCGTCATGCATTTCTTTCAAGACATGGTAGGTATCATCCTTTTCCAAACACCTAAGCCAGTTTCAGTCATAATTTTTTTTGTATAATGTGTTATTGGCCAAATGATACTGATTAGATTTCAATATGAGCACTCTCCATTGTGATGCATCCATGCGTTCACGGAATGACCCCTATGAAAGATAAAATTGGATGTGGTAATATCATGACTCAGGATCCAAAAGGGCTTCCGACATTTCGCGCTCACACATCAGCGCTTCATTAATCCATAGGAGCTCCTCCCTAAATTCCACTTGTGCATTCTGTAGGTCTTGTGCTTCTGGTTCTTTGGACACCCCTTCTCTATCTGCCAAGGCTTCTGCTGCTAGCCTGCACAATCCTTGCCCTTGAACTATCTTTGCCGGCTTAATCTCGAGGTCGAATTCTTGGAGTGTGGTTATCCAATTTCCTCTCTATTCACCCATTTCCTTCTGCAGAAAGAGGGCTCTTACAATATGATGGAGAATGATCACTTTAGTCTTGACCTTTAATAAATAAGGGCGGAAATGTTTTAAGGCCTTAAAAACCACAAAGCCTTGTTTCTCCACGTCTGGGTAGTTCAGTTCTGCTCCCTAGATCTTAGAGCTCATATAGGAAATGGGGACTTTGTTGCCCTTGTCATTTTTTTGGGTGAGGATTGTGGCGTATGAAAGATCAAAAGAAAAAGTCTACACGAATAATTCCTTGCCGAAATCGTGACTAACCAATGCAGGGGCTTCTGCGATTGCCTCTTTAATTCGTTGAAACGCTTTCTTCGCTTCTTCGCTCCACTTATACAGCACATCTTTCTTCATCATTAGCTGCATAGGGCGCACTATTTTCGTCAAACCTAAGACAAATTTCCTAACAAAATTGATCTTCCCGAAGAAAGATTGCATTGCCCTTTTATTGGAAGGGGGTTATATTCTCATGATGGTCTCTATTCTTTTAGACCAACAACAATCCCTTCTTTAGAGAGGATGTGACCTAGTAGCTTCCCTTCTGTGACTGTGAAGACGCTCTTCTTGGGATTCAATGATATTCCATACCTTCGGCATCTTTCGAAAATTTGTTTCAGGTGATAAATATGATCCCTTTTGCGATATGAATACATAGTAATGTCATCCATGTACACTACTACTGATCTATTGATCAATCCTCGGAAAGCTATGTCCATGGCCCTCAAGAATGTGGCGCCTGCATTAATAAGTCCAAAGGTCATTTTACGATATGCATAAGTGCCCCATTTAGTGTTGAAGGTTGTGTTCAGCTGATCCCCATTAGCTACCAACACTTGATTATATCCTGAAAACCCGTCTAATAGGGACAACATTTCAGACCCCGAAATGAACTGAAGGATGTGTTCCATAGAAGGGACAGGATAGTTATCATTTTGCAACACTTTGTTCAGGTTTATAAAATCGATACACAACTTGATGTCTCCATTTTTCTTTCTCACTGAGACGAGATTGGCTACCCAACGGATGTGTCTGACAGGGAAAATGATTTTAGCATCCAACGTTTTTTTTAATTCTTTCTTCACCAATGATTCCAGGCTTGGATGCATCTTGCGACGCTTTTGTTGGTAGGGCTTAGCCTCCTTTTCCAAAGGAATTACCTGCTGCATAATGCTGGTATCAAAGGTTTTTAGGTCTCCATATGTCCATGCAAAGACGTCCTTGCATTCTTTAAATAACTTGACAAATGCAGCCTTTTCTTGTGGAGAGCACCCCAATCCCAAATTAACATTTTTGGGTCCTCTTTGGTTTCAAGGTTGACCGATTTGTACTTCATGGATGAGCTATGCATTTTGCAATTGGTTGACCTTTTGAATTTATCATGCAAGTCATACAAGTGCTCCATCTTGACAACTAACTTGGGAATCATATGGGATTGATCCTTTTCCTCATCTTCCCTCTCATTTATAAGCTTGTCGTGCTCTTTTATATCAATGATTGCATTCTTGAATGTCTTCTCGTAGTGTAAGAACTCAAGGATTTGCTCGTCATCTTAGAACACCTGCCAATTTGAGATGTTATCAGGCACGGATGGTCTGAAAATCAATTCAACATAACATTTATTCTTCTTTAATCTAAAATGAGGCAGAAGTTTTGTAGCCATACCAGCCATCAGATCGACATCTTGGTTTTGTCCTCGAGGTATGTATGTGATATTAAAAGAATCAAAACTGTCAATTAAGTTCCATACCTCATGTTGGTACCTTACCAGGTGTGGTGAATTGCAGTGTATCCTCTTCCTTACCTGGTCCACAATTATCTGCGAGTCACCGAACACTTTAAGATTTTTTACCTTCATATCAATGGCCTTTTTCAGGCCCTGCAACAAGCCTTCATATTCTACCATGTTGTTGGTGCATGTGAATTCCAACCGGATGGCCATCAGATGTTGGTTCCCTTGTGGATCAATGAGAACGTTCTCAACACCTGCACCTTCAAGGCAATTAGAACCATCAAAATAGAGTGTCCAAAATATAGAGTCTAGTGTTACATCAATTGAATTTCTTCCTACAAAACTAGTTCTATCATCTACTATATTACAAGGTGGTTCATTAGTTGGATTACACGGGAGAGCTTCCAACTGCGTGTTTATTACAGTTTCTTCAATTGTTTCTACATGGAATTCTCCAAAATAGGTTTCTGTGGCACAAACATTGAAACTATAATTCCCAAGGATAGAGTTGGTAAACATTACAGGCTCATTGGAACCGTTTAGCTCCATCACCACATACTTCATGTATCTTTCTCGATCAACTCTCAGCAGATTACCTTTTCCCTTCTAAGGCAATAAGAGATGGTACCAATCAGTTGAGAAGTATCCATTCAGTTTTGCTTACCAATCCCTATTAAGCAGCATTCCATAGGCCTCGGGTATGTCGACTATACCTATATCAATGACTTGTGTGTATTGTGGTTTAGTAGTCATCTAAATCAATACATCTTTCAATTCCCCAATTACCTTCACATTTCCTGTCTAATTGCATGATTCGAGTTCCATTTTTCTCAGGTATTGCATGAAGTCTTTTAGCAACAACGTAAGGCATCACAGTGGATGAGGCACCTGAGTCTACCAAGCAATTGTGTACATTCATGTTGAATATTTCAAATGTGATAAGGAAAGGGGGAGTCATGGATTTTGATTTCCTTCCTATCATGGCTGTACTGACATCTTGCGGGTTTCGATTCAATTTTGACAGGGTGGCTTCCATGGCTGCTGGCTTTTGGTCTTTACTGGGAGTACTAACAGGTCTGGAGACCAACTTTTGGGTTTGGTTGCTAGGAATGGTGGGATATTTGCAATTTCGTTCATTCATAGCTTTTAAGAGCAGATCTCTCTGCCGCGTTAACTTTAACAAGTCAAAATATGTGATATTAGCTCAAGATGATCCAGGTGGATGTTGGTGGCCACCCACCTATCCCATTTGCACCCCCACAACTGTCTCTTTCAGTTTTCCAGTTTCCGTAATTGTAGCACAATTTACTATTTTTAGCAGTTTTTTCGGGTCCTGAACTTCCGGAGCCGTTTTGAGGCCCTAAACGACGTTTTTTTGGGAATCCAGGGGAAACATGGGTCCATGGAATGGACCGATGTTGCCCGTCCCAACAATGGTAGTTCTCGGATAGATCTTTCTAACGAGCTATCATACGCGTCAAACGGAGATCGTATGCCAAAGTTACGACCCCGGGAAATTGATGTACCAATTTACCCAAAACGGGGCCCACAATTTGGCGTTTCATCTTCTAAGGGTCGGTTTTGGAATGTGAAGGGTTTTCCATTGTTTCTCAATAATAAATAGGCCTTCGAGCCTCATTGTAAACAGTTTCGGAACAGTTAGAGGCATGTAGCCGCACATCTCTTCTCAAGAGATAAGCTACCATCGCCCTAGTGTTTCTTCCAATTCTGGCTGTAAGCATATTTCAGTATTTTCGATTAATGAAATGAAGTATTATTTCCGTTGCATCTTTGTGTATATGGTTATCTCTGTATTTTATTGAGTTCCTGTTTAAATTTGGATTAGTGGTATCAGAGCGGTCTGCTTTTTCTCTGTTTTTCTTTGCATGTCCCCAACGAGGTCAAGATATTGAACTGGTCGAACCTTTGCAAGACCAACCTCGCAAATCCCGACGGCCTCCCATGGCGGATGAGAAGAAAGACGAGGGGGCAAGAGATCCTATCAAAATCTTGCTTGAAGAAGCTCTCGAGCGGCAAAGGAATGCGATGATGGATAGCTTTGCGTAGATCATTCAGCGGCTACCCAGAGGTGATACATCGGCTTCCAGCAGCTACTCTGGAAATGCCACACCCTTTAAGGTACAAGTGAATTTTGAAATCCCCATCTTCGATGGTAAAATAGACGCAGATGTGGTAGATAAATGGTTAAATCTGCTAGATGGGTATTTTTCTGTTCATGAATTTTCAAGTCGGGAAAAGATTGTTTTCGCTCTTTTCAAAGCAGCCCCCCACGTCAAGGACTGGTGGGAAACCTACTGCGAGCAGAAGGATGAAAGTACAGGCTCACTATTTTCAGCCGCACCCACTTGGAATGACTTTCGGAATGACATCAAGGAGCAGTACTACCCTGTCAAAAGCTATGAGGACAAATACATCAGATGGACCACGCTGCGGCAGGGACGGACCAAGATGTGCCTGAGTTCACAAACATCTTTCACACCCTTCGCACACAGTTGGGTATCAAAGATTCTGAGCTGCATCTGGTACTCAAATACCGCGGTTGCCTACATAGATACATCCAGGAATAGATGGAGTTCTTGGACATCTCCTCACTCGGCACAGCATACCGATATGCTGTCAAAATCGAGCAGAAGTTCAAACAGAAGAAGTGAGACTTTGGATCTGCAAATCCGAACCCCAAAGGACAAAGCCAAGGCGGGGTGACCCAAATAACCCGTCGAAGCCGCAAGAAAAAAACAACACCACAAAGCCGAAGAAGGACACATGAAAGTGGTGTGAGTTCCACAAGAGCACCACTCGCAACACAAGTGAGTGTCGGACCAAGCAGTCATTGGTGGCCGAGCTGAAGGCTTCCGAATCAGATACATGTTCCGACGCTGAGCCAGAACCCGACAAGGGGAATGGCAAAGGGAAGCAGATCATTGATGCGGATCCCAGCGCCACTGTTGCCACTGCCAAAATCCAGAAGAATGAGCCCGAAGAGACAGAGGAGGGGGAACGTCTTTTCCACTCACAGATGTGGGTGAAGGGTTCGCCGCTACAATTCATTGTCGACAGTGGCAGCCAAAAGAACCTTATTTCAGTAGAGGTCATGAAGCGATTGGGCCTATCGACTACACCACACCCACAGCCGTATAGTATCGGGTGGCTTCATGAAGGACGAGATCTCAAAGTTCGCCAGCAATGCCGCCTTCCCTACAGCATTAAACCATTCACAGACGAGGTATTGTGTGATGTTACACCTCTGGATGTTTGTGATGTATTATTAGGCCAACCATACTTGTGGAGGCGACATGCTGTGTATGAGTCAAGGCCTCATGCTGTCATTATTTCTTTGAGTAATTCATTATACAGGATACCAGAGATAGCCCCACCTACTACCACATCTTTGATCACTGCTAAGAAAGGCAGCAAGCTCATATCACAGACTAGGAAATTTATTTTTTGTCTGATTCGCTCTCAAAGTAAGGGGAAGATTGTTGCTACATCCATGACCCCCGCAAAGGGTTCCTCCACGTAGTAGCAGTAGCAGCAGCAAAGGGATACGGTCATTACAGAACACAGGAACAACTTCTCCTCACCCACAGTGGTACCACACAAGTTTCAGGTGGGCAACAAAGTCTGGTTGCATCGACAGAAAGAACACTTTACCAGAACCCATCAGAGGCTCAGACCACTCCGACAAGGTCCTTACAGCAGTACCAAGGCTATAGGGAACAATGCTTCGGAGCGCATCATTCCTCCATTCCTTCGCCTGCACTAACTGTTCAATGTGGACCGCCATCGACCATGCTTCCCACCATTACTGGACACATCAGAGATTGCAGGACAAGTTCAGCAGATGGAGGAACTCAATGCAATGGGGACCATTGCTTCCCTAAGGGGGGAGGAATGATCCAGGTGGATGTTGGTGGCCACCCACCTATCCCCATTTGGACCCCCGCAACTATCTCTTTCAGTTTTTCAGTTTCCGTAATTGTAGCACAATTTACTATTTTTAGTAGTTTGTTCGGGTCCTGAACTTCCGGAGCCGTTTTGAGGCCCTAAACGACGTTTTTTGGGAAATATGGGGGAAACATGGGTCCATGGACTGATGTTTCCCTTTTGAAAGTGGCAGCTCTCGAATAGATCTTTCTAACGAGCTATCATACGCGTCAAACGGAGATTATATGCCAAAGTTACGACCCCGGGAAATTGATGTACCAATTTGCCCAAAACGGGGCCCAATATTTGGCGTTTCATCTTCAAGGGTTAGGTTTTGGAATGTGAAGGGTTTTCCATTGTTTCTCAACAATAAATAGGCCTTCTAGCCTCATTGGAACACAGTTCGGAACAGTTCAGAGGCATGTAGCCGCCACATATCTTCTCATAGATAAGCTACCATCGCCCTAGCTGGTTTATTTCCATTTCTGGTTGTAAGCATATTTCGTTATTTTCCATTAATGAAATGAAGCATTATTTCCATTGCCTCTTTGTGTATATGGTTATCTCTATATTTTATTACGTTCCTGTTTAAGTTCAGATCAGCTAGTGTTCAAGCTCTTCATCTGAATCTGAGGTGCAGGAGCTATCCCTGTCCCATGAACTTCATCCATCGGTGGTAGGATTGATCCAATCCTCATTGCACATTGTTATCTTATATATCAAATATAGATCATCATCACTTTCCACATAGTTGTAGAAATGTTCAGTATACCGCACTCCTTCTGTAGGAACTAGTGACACTACAACCCTGAGCGACTTCTTCTCAAACAGCATCTTCCGCTTCTTGAAGTTGATTACCCTGTTCATATCAATAGCATAGTCAATTCCTAGTAGCGTAGGGTAATGGTTACTATCATCCACTATTTCAATGACCTCAAAGTCATCTAGTGCGCTTGCGCCCTCAATGTCCACCATTACACCATATAAGCTCCCCATTGGAATAATCTTCTATTTATTTTCCATGTGGAACAGAATAGGAGACCACTGCAGCACAGGTCTCCCCATCCTTTCCCATGTCTTCTTAGGTAGGACATTTACATCAGACCCTAGATCCAAGATTACTCGATCCATTTCATATTCACGTATTTGTTTAGTTAGCCTCATCGCTCACCCCGTTCACGTCTTATGCTTACCAATATTCCTTACTGTGCATTGTTCAGAAAGTCTTTTCTTTATTTTTGCACTTGTCTATTAACTTTTGCAACCCTTATACTGCTTTCTAATTGCGCAGTAACTTCATACAAGTCTTCAGGAAAGTAGCTAGTATTGAAGGATCTACTTCTTATGTCGCACTAGTTTCTGGCATTTTCTCTTGACTTACTGAAGTAGAGGCCTTAGTAAAGTTCTTCTTGGCTTCCATGAAGGTTTCTTTAGTGTGAATAAGATCAAAATCTACTTTCTTCTTAGCAGCCTTGCGCACCCACCTCTCATCCTCATGTTTCTTACCTTTATTTGAACCAATCATCATACCACTTCTCAGCGTGATTTTTATGATCTGATCTTCTTCATGAGGCTCAGCCCCCATCATCAGAATGTTCTACATAGGTTATTGTGGTTGCGCCTTCTTTTCTTGCATTCTTTCCAAAAGGACCAAACATTCCTTTATAACATGGTCAAATTTTTAACAATATTGACATGATGGATGTGTGGGATTTGTACAATCTCGTGTGAACTGCTCTGCTTCGCCACATTTATAGAAAATTACCTGCCCACACCCTCGACCTAGTCCAATGCCTCTTCCTCATCCTCAACCTTGGAATCCCCCAAATGTAACTCTTGTGCCCTAATACTAAGCTTGATTCTATGTCTGCATCTTGTTGGTAAGGGTTCTATCCATCATCAGCCCATAACTTCTACAGTGGCATTCATCATGTCCCACAAACTTACAGAAATTGCAAATCAACTGCTAAGGGGTCTATACAAACTTCTGCAATAAATGGCAGTTATCAGTAGCATGTTTTCCTGTAACCTGACATATAGCACACCATAGCATAGCTCCTGCACTCATCCCAACGTTATTCTCTGGATTTATGGGAACAGGACCTCCCCCTATAATATATTTCTTATAGACCGGGAAATGGTCCTTATCATGTCCATGTCTCTTAAACTTCAGACACCAGACCTAAGTGTGCACATCCCACTAAGATTCCTTTCCTTTTTTCAGGCTCTACAACTCCAAGTGTAGGCTTTCCAGCTGAGAGTGAATCTATTGCACTCTGAGGTTCATATCCTATATAGGCAAGCCATCCATCCTCATCATGATCTCCAAGGCTTCCACTTGTGTTGCTATCTTTTGGTGTGACAAAGGTACTCTTAAATGTGGCAAGAGCAACACTATAAACCAGTCACAATGTTGGGAATCTGTAATTACCATATTGGCCTGCTTGATCAAGCACTTCAACCTCTGATCAAAGTCCCAAGGTGTCGTATCTATCTTCTGTTTGATTTTATTAAATTCAATTACAGGTTGTGCCTCTGACTTAGGCTCACTGAATTCTCGGTTCAGAGCTAGCTAGTATATGCCAATGTCACATTGGGGTTATCTGTGCAATACTTGATATATCATGTTAATGCTTGATCCTGTAAGTTTTTAACCAGTTTCACTTTCTTAATATTATCATCCATAATCTTCTGTGTTGCCCAAACTAATCCTGCGACAAACCAAAATTGTTCTGGATCTTCACTCCCTGTTCCTTTAAAAATCAGAATCTTCATCGCGTTTGCCATGTTGAATGGTGGAAATGGAGGTGGGGGGCTGAAGGTGTAGGTGTATGAGGCAGGGGTGGAAGTGGAGGTAGAGTAGATGGATGAGGTATCCTTGGAATACCCTACATAATTAAGTGAATTGCACTTTGTAGCATAGTCAACATCGTCCCTTCATCGTCGCCTGAAGGGGGTTCAATGAGTGGACTATATTCTGAGTTGGATCCTATGTTTCTTCTAAAGAATCTCCCACGTTCTTTAGATAACAAAATTTTCACATAACAACATTATCTCAAGGTAACTTCATAACCCTCTTTTCACACAACATCATTTTAATCATAGTCTTTAATGATTTCAAATACTTACCCCGTTGTCCTTTAAAGAGCCTTCATTTCGCTTCACTATAGCTAATATTTCTATCGATCACAAAATAAGTCACAAAGCTTCCCAATGTGTGATCAATCCATTGATCCACAGCCCACGCAATATTTCTTTCTGATGCTTCCAGACATCACACTATTTCAGGATTCCACATTATAGGACCGTCAAGTCTCCACATCCCTTGACTATCACCCAATTTAGGCAACCACTCGTGTAGTTCTTTAGGCAGGAAACTGAAGAATGTGTTGGTCTCATCTGTGTACAAAAATATCTGCAACCACTATGTTAGGATCCAACCCTAACCCCTTTATTTATGTAATAAACCAAATGGGGTCGAGTCATAGTCATAGTTATTTAAAGAGTCAATAAAGCATGTATTAATAATTGTAAGTGATTGACCCACATTTAAGAAAGGGACCACAGTTATTGCAAATGAGCCATAATTAATTAATAAAGTGGTTAACCCATGTTATACAAAGGACCACCAGTCATTAGGTTGTTGAAGGTCATTTAGCTATAAATAGTCATAGTTAGAAGGGAAAGATCATTGAGTCTTATTTGTAATCAACATCTGCTCTGATGGAGGTTGCCCCCTCGAAGAGGCAAGTGAACATTGCATCTATCTCTTAATAATAAAATACTTGTTGTTTTTTCTCATTTTATTCTATGTTCTAGGTTGTATTTCTTCACATATTTGGAATTCTAGAATTTCTCGCAGGTCAATAGCATAACAAGTGGTATCAGTGCACTTTTCAGGGCCGGTTATACATCCATTTTTTGTAGAAATGATTTTTAGGCTAGAGTCGTGTTCTGACATCTTTAAACCATAGGATATATCATTAAGTGCATAAACCTGTGGATTTTGGGTTGCATGCACGTAGGAAATACAAGAGGTGGTCACGCTTGTTGGAATCCCTTGTAACCCCTGTGGGTACCCCTTCAAGTAGTAGTGCATTAGACAAAATTGTACACGAACTGCACTTCTACATACCCTTTGGGTATATCAGAAGCCCACTAGGATCACCTGAAACCTCACCTTAGAAAATCCATCGGTCGCCTTACTGCTACAGTACACTGAGAACAACACTCGGGAAGATTACTCACGCGTACGATAGGGTAGTCAGGTAGTACGGCTAAGGGTATGGTTTATCCTCCTTATTTAGTGACCTAAAATATTGGGCCAAGTACTATTTTTGGACCCTTGTGTATATTCCGATCTGTAGCACCTGACGCTCCTTTATGACCATAGTTCCCTTTGCTCTCTGAAGATCGCCCATTACCTTATCTTCCAGATGAGATCCAGCAGTTGGGGTTTGTTGAAACCTAATCCTCAGCGATTGGGAGAACTGAATGTGAACAGTCATCAAGAAGATGAACTGAATGATCACATTCATGTATATAATAGATAGCTACCTAATGGAATAAATGAATCAGTTTTTCTGGAGTTACTCCTGGCCTGACATGGTATCAGAGCACAGGTCCTAGGTTCTTTTTTTAACCTTGCCTTGTAACTCCTCTATCCAATGTCTGCCTTCTGCTCCTCTGTCCACTGCCTGACATGGTACTAGCAATAGAAATCTCTCATGCGATTTTCTTCGTCCATTTTCAGTAGCCGAATCTGCTGGTTGAAGAAGCAGACTTCGGGCTCGCAATTTCATGCTGATATGGTAATGATATAGACTGTTTGATATGCCACCGTTAAGTTCATATATATGAAACGTTGTTTGACTGTATCAGACATTTGAAACGTTGTATTGATTGGATATGTCATGTTTTGAAACGTTGTATTGAGCGGGATATGTCATGTTTTGAAATCGTTGTATTGAGCGGATATGTCTGAGTTTTGAAATCGATGTATTAAAGATATTTGGAACGCTGCCTGAGTTTTGAAATCATTGTATTAAAGATATTTGGAACGTTGTTATATTTTGTGTAATTTGTTGAGCATGGTATCAAAGTTCTCTTCGTTTAAAACGTTGTTTTGAAGCTGCCCGGTATATGCCATACACTCCTTTTGTTTAAAACGTTGGAATTTTGAAGTAGTATACAAGTAGTATACAAGTAGTATACGCTGCTCTTAACATCTGTTTTCGGAGCGAGTGGAACTACGTTTGAACTGCGTTTGAGTTGAACTACGTATTGGACCTTTTTTGAATTGATATATATTGGTAGCATAAGTTATATGAGGTGATATATGTGCGGTTTTTGGATGATATTTGAAAACGATTCAATAGTGTGAACAGCGTAATGGTATTGAAAAGCGTAAGAGAAGGCGCAGAAGAAATATGAATGATTCACATTCTATATAAATCCAAATGTTGTATTGAATGGGGCATGCGTAGTTTTTCATTTAAATCATTTGAATGGTAATGTTACCTTGCTGCATCGTGAAGTTAAAGCACTAAAATGATATGTAATATATAAATATATTACATTGAAGTGATATGTATATAAACTTTCAATGAAATGCTGATGTTTTTATCAAACATTGGAGGGATTTGAAGAAACATAGTGCATAAAGTATTTTTTCTATCAGCGGAAGTACTTTTTCTATCAGGAGAAGTAATTTTTTTACAGAATGCATTCAATCATCTCTATGGTAGGAATAGTTCTCACTGGCAAGGAGAACTATCCTGATTAGTCCCGGATGATACAAAACACCCTCATCTTCAATGAGTTGTGGAAAGGAGTGTGTGTCGGAGAAGGAGACAGTGACCCAGAAAAGCCAACATCAGACAAAGAGCTCGCCATCTGGGAAAACAAGAATAGTAAAGTGTATGCATTAATCGCAGCATCTGTAAATAAGGAGGTGAGTCGCCACATTTCATCATATTCAACTGCCTTTGAAGCTTTACAAAAGCTGAAAGAACTCTATGACTCACATTCTACACTTGAAGTCGTCCAAGTTATGATTAAACTCTTCACTCTTAAACTGCAAAATAATGATCCTCTTACTCTTGCATCTGAAATAAAGTCTATAATGCATGATATTAAATCCACTAAAGTTGAGCTGGATATCTCTCTTATTGCTTTTCTCAAAGCACTTTATCCTACATACTCCAATTATCTT
>APFE030348840.1:0-21360 GCA_000404065.3 Pinus taeda
TCTTCTTGAGCTCAAAAAGGTTTAAAAATGAGAAAGGAACCCCCTTTTTTTTCCAAAACGGGTTTGTAAATTCACCATATTAGCTCTTGGCCCTGTCAAAATGGCAATAAAATGGTGATAGCCTAATTGGTGGGCGCATTGGAGTGGTATGACAAAGGTCACGGATTCAGCCTACACTTCTCGTTGTTGTTTGTATTAGTTGGTTTATATATATATATGGGCCTCCAACCCCCATTCGAAGCCTCTACTCCTGATTTCCTATCACCACATGGCCACTAGCCATGGGCGTAGCTGGTGTGCCATGCACCCCAATCCCCTAAATTCCCGCCGATGGTCGCATATGTTCAACATACTGTGGTCTATTGTCCTAATCTTCACGTCCACCTCTGATAGCTCCTTCAAGGTCCTATGCAACCAAGTGGAACTGTGGTTCAATGCCTCCTTGACACTCTCACCTCCACTAGGTGCGGTAATGTCGTGAACCATATAACCAAGTGTTGGGCCATCAGGGCTAGCACGTAGGCCCGTGTTAATGCCAAATGACATACAATTATGCTTTAGATATAACCCGGTGACAATGATATAACAAGTGGTACCCGTGGCCCATTGTTTGGGTGGTAGACTTATTGATCCAGGTGGATCTTCAGATACAATGGCATGGGAAAGCTAAAAATTCAAAGTGGAAGAAAGGCAAGTATCTTGACATTAGATCAAAGTTCTCGTCACCCTGATTCCAACAGTGAAAATGGCACTCCAATCCGAGTCCGGATGATGAAGTTATGGCAAAAAGGAGATTGCCTTGTTCCTTTGGAAAATTAGGCTTTTTCCCTAAAAAATGGGTTTTTAGCCTTAAAAGGGAAAATCACATCAAAAGAAGTGCAAAGGGTAGACTTAATTCAAGGCCTTTAAAACCCCTAATCAGTGATCGCCGATATATCGGGTCGGAGGAAGGTAGGCTATCGGCGATATCGAGGACTTAAGGCATGCAATGGAGCGATCAGCATCGGCAGATCAGGTCAGTGAAACACAAGGCATAAGACCAGGACCTTTGGGCCATTGTGATTGCGATATGTTGATCAGTGATGCACGATCTCTGCCGTTGAATCAGAAAACAGATCAACAACCAATCGTCAGTTGGGAGATCGGCGATCCCAGATACCAAGGGGTGATGTGATAGCGACATGTGATGCAATCGGGACCATCTGATCAAGGAACAAATCAATGGTACAGATCTAATCGGCATATCGGCGATTAGCGGATCGGCGTATCTGTGATCCCCTGATATATAGGACCGTTGACATCAACGATAGCAATTTACGATAAATGGCCAGACCCAACGAGTCTATAAGCCCGATTTGATATATTTGAAGTCCGATTTTTAAGGTTTTGGTCGGATTTTTAGTGTTTTACGAGTTTTTTGTGTATCATCGCTTCAAGTGAAAAAAAGGCTATTCTCGGTGATTAATTGTGCCCCCGATCCTTCTACTCCACTGACTTCTATTCTGAACAAAACAATCCCCGATTTAAGTTGCCTTTGTCACAAAAGAGACATTATAAAAGCCCGATGATTGGAAAAAGTACCAGGGGAGAGGATTTTGGCACGTAGTTTGAGGCAACAGCTTGCAGGTGGGGCAATTGGTCATTTTGTTTGAATTGGGAAAATTTTATATGGTTTCTGCCCTTCTCGATGCCACGAACGTAGTGGTTCTATCCATTTCTCCATCTGAGTTCTCCATTTCTCAACCATTTTCCAAAATGGAGGTATAAAACTCCTTTTATGTAACTGATGATTGTGTTCTCTTCTTTTCATGCCTTTTAATGAATGAAGGCCTCCCCATTGATCGAGCAGGGCCTAGAGATGTAGTCCAAGTTGGACAAACTCTGTTATCAAGTCCTTTTGTCTTCTTTTCGTGCCTTTGTGTGTTTCTTCTTATTTCTGGTGTGCATCCTATGTTAAGCTACAATTTTCACATGTGATTCTTTTCATACATCTATAAGCAAAAGATCCCTAGATCACTTATGCATGGAAGGTTGATGGTTCGTGTCCTACGGAGGTTTAATTTGGTCCATACCAATTTTTTGACATGGAAATCGAAACCACTTATCAACCTCTCATAGGGCCATGTGGTGCTCTATGATTAGCCGACATGGTGTCCTATGTTTGGTCCACCAAATATCTGTACCAACCAATCAAAAATTGACACATCAATTCTCTGTATAGCCCAATAAAATGATGACATCAACACCACATGAGCATAAATACTACACAGTCGACCCTGCAACTTTGAATTTTTTATTGTTTGGCCAAAACTTTATAACACGGTAACTTCCTCATATAGTGTCAGGTTGACGTGATTCAAGCGTTGTTGGAATTAGAACAATGATATCTATTATTTGGCACTAGTTTTAGGATATTTTGAGCATTTTCATTTTTGAGCATATTTTTTATCCCCTAGATCACTCCTCCCCACTAGAGGCTTTTGGACCACCAAAGTCTATTTTTACTCAACAAATAAGTGAGGGTACAACTACCTTACTTTCCTAATCTTTATCCCTCTTTATTTTCTTGGAATGGTACCTTTGAGCCCCACACGAAGATACTCCACATTGCCTCTGTGTGAAGTTCTTATCCTCCTATCAAGAATATAGTCTTGTTGCAACTCATTTAAATATCTAGGAGAAAAATATTTTATAGATGGAATATGATCATTCTCTTCTTGATCATCAATCATAGGAGGCTCATACAATCTCAATTTCTCTACATTCACAACAAAATAAATTTGCATGCAAGATGGAAAATCTAATCGGAAACCGTTGTTACCAATCTTCTCCAAGATTTTGAAAGGACCATATATGATTGGATTGATATTTTTACCTTCAGCTTGTAGTCTTTCCTTACTGATGTACAACAAAACTTTATCTCCCACCTGAAAATCTAGATCAACCCAATGCTTATCATGTATTTCTTTGTACTTGGCTAGGATTTTCTCTAACTGTTCTTGTACCTTATGATGCACTAAATGGATTTATTCAATGAAATGCTTGGCTTTTTCCACATCATTATGTCCATCCACTGCAATATGTTTACCAAATACGAAACCCAAAGGAGTCTTTGGCAAATAACCCAAACAAGCTTCAAATGGAGATACTTGTGTAGATGAATGCTTGGCACGATTGCAGGCATGCTTGATGTAATGAAAATTCTCATCCACAACTTTAGGATGCTTACCACAATATCCTTGAAGGAGATGCACTATTGTTCTTTTCACTACTTCTGTCTGGTTGCATGTTTGTGGATGGAATGTTGTGCTCTTCTTCAACTTTGTGTCCATGAGTTCCCATAAACTTGACCAAAAATTCATGATAAATCAAGAATCTCGATTAGAAATAATTAAAGTAGGTGAACCAAAATGAACCCATACATTTTGGAAGAACATATTTGCAAGTTTTTCAACTATAGCTTATTTATTACAAGGCATAAACACACACATTTTGATGAAACAATCCACTACAACATATAAATAATCATGTCCTTTCATAGACATTGGTAGTCCCGCCAAAAAACCCATAGAAATACTTTCCCAATGACGAGAAAGATAGGAAGTGCAGTGTACAAACAAAAATTTCTATTGTTTGGCTTGCTAGTAGCACACATAGAACATCCATTTACATATCTTGATAAAGTTTAATTCATACGAGGCCAATAATAATACCTTTGTAATTGAGAAACTATTTTTCCTACACCAAAGTGACCAGTAATAAGATAAGTATGGGCTTCCCTTATGAAATTAACTCTTTAACCCTGTGGAACACATAACTTGCCAATATAATACAACAACTCGTTATGGACATGATAATCCAACTCGTCAACATTATTTCCTTGACACAAAGTTGCATAAACATCTTTAAAATTTTCATCTTGAGCATATTATTCAATATAACTTTCATGCATGATTGAGTTATGCCTAATAATAACAAATGCTTTAAAAATAGGCCTTGCTAACATATCCGCAACTTTGTTGTATTTATTATACCTGATTACCAAATGAAATTGTTGCAGTAATCCCATCCATCTGAGATGTCTAGCTTGTTGTAGATCAGTCTTTTATTGTAAATATTGCAAAGGTTGATGGTCAATCTGAATAATCATTTATTTACCCATCAAATAGTGCTTCCATTTCTTCATGCTTTGTACCAAATAATACAACTCTATATCATTAGTTGAATAGTTAATCACTACATTAGAAAAGGTTTAAGAATGATAACATAATGGATTACCATGCTGCATCAAAACTGCTCCCATAGTATTTTCACTTGCATTGGTTTGAATTACAAATGGTTTCTTAAAATCTAGAAGTGCTAGAAATAATGTTGTGCCAATTTTGTCTTTCAAAGTTTCAAAGGCTTTCCACTGCTTTCCTCCCCACTGAAAGACTTGCTTCACAATTTTCAAATTATGTAATGGTGTTGCAATGAATGAGAAGTTAGCGACAAATTTTCACCAATATTGGGCTCCTCCCAAAAAGCTCCTAACTTCTGTTACATTGTTGGGTTTAGGCCAATTCATAATAACATCAACTTTGGAAGGATCAATCTTCAATTCACCACCTCCTACAATATGACCTAAGTAAACCAAAGAGGTTTTCCCAAATTTACATTTAGACATCTTCAAATACAACTTTTTATTTTTCAAGGCATCTAGAACTTTATTTGCATGCTTGATAGGCTCTTCACGAGTCTTACTAAAAATTAGAATATCATCTAAGTATACTATGAAAAAATCATCAAGGAATAGTCACAATACTAACCATTAAAACAAACTTTGTTTTGTCTTGAATGAAGTTTTCCAAATATCATCTTTAGAAATCCTTATCTGATGATAACTTCGTATCAAATATAACTTAGTAAAATAAACATCATCCTTTAATTGATGTAGAAAATCATCAATGCAAGGAAGAGGATAGCAATTCTTTACCATAATCCTCTTCAAAGATTGAAAATCCACACACATGTGCCATGTACTGTCTCTCTTCAAAACCAAAACAATAGGAGACCCACAAGGATATGTATTAGGTATGGAAACCCCTTTAGCAAGAAACTCTTAAATTTTCTTCTTAATTTCCACATTCTCCAAAATGACATTCTATACATGCCAATATTCAGAAGTGGTGCATCCTACTGCAATTGAATCTCATGTTGGATTCCTCTTTTTGGAGGTAACCCTTCAGGTTCCCGAAACATCTTGTAATAAGAGTTAACAACTTAAACCAATTCATTCTTGATTTTAGAATCACATCCTAAGAATCTTTATATTTTTCAATATCTTTAGCTTTAACCATCAACAACACAAAATTCTTTCTAACATTCATAAGCCTTTTCATTTGACTTGCACTAACAAGTGACAAGTTCATATTCTTGCAATTTTTCTAACAATATACTCAACTCCATATTTTAAAATATGATATTTAATATCATGATGATAGAATATGGATTTTCAGTCATATAAATATGGACTCCCTAAGACAATCCTAGAAATATCAATTGGTACAACATCAAGGGGTAAGGTTTTGCATGAGGTTTACTCTCTAAATTAATTTTCTTGACTATTTCTTCATAGATAAGATTGACTTGATCCACTATAAAATAATGTATCAACCTTTGTATGTTTTGCAATGACCCTGATATGAAAAAGCTCACTTCTTCCTTTATCATTTTGAGATTCAATAAGATTGCTAGAAGAACTAGTACTTGTGATAGAAGCTATACATTTCATGCCCATGGTTGTTATTTTGGTTTCATCACCTAAATTAGATCCTAGATCTTATTGAGTTGTAGCAGCAGTCTTTTGTTTCCCCTTGTTATTGAAATTATTTGGTCTCAATTTTGGATGTAATTTCCAACAGTGGTCTTCATCACGGCCATCTTTTGAACAATTTGTACAAGTAAGTTTCTCTCCCACTTTCTTGACTATAACATTCTTCTTATCTTTGCCTTTAAATTTTCCCTTTCCTTTACCTCTATATTTAAAAGGTTTCTTGTTGGACCCTTGGGCAAAATTTTCACCTCTTGATTCTAAATGAGTTGCCTAAACACATACTTCATATAGATTGGTGGGATTAAACATTCGTATGTCTCAAATAACTACGAAATCCACCTATATACTTAGGGAGAGTATCTTGTGAGATAAAATCAACACCCGAGATTAAAGCTCTTCTTCTAAATTCTTGTGTGCAACTTTGGACACTCTAACCTTTAGCTAGTCTAAAAATTTTCCAATCCATAAATGTTTTTTGCCAGTAAGCTAATGGATAAAATTTCCTTCTTAATGTAGTTATAAAATAATTCCTAAAAGAGATAATTTTACCACTTTTCTTTAAATCTTCCTCAGTGATTACCTCCCAGCAGATGAGAGTTGCACGTTCCATGTGAAGAGAAGCAAGATGGATCTTTGTAACATCAACATCAATCTTTCGAATCCTGTAATAGACATTAATTTGACGAACCGAATTATCCAAATTTTCAGCATTTTCTTCTCTATTGTACGTTGGCAATTAAAACTTGACATCAAGCTTAATTAAAGGAGGCTTAGTATGTCCTCTTGGAGATGTAGGAGGAGTAGGTCTATGTGAAGAAGGAGGTGAGGATGGAGGTGAATATTGAGGTGAAAGAGGAGTAGGAGGTGGAGGCATGCTCCCATTACCACCATCACCTTTTGGTTAATTAGCACTTTCTCCTTGCAACAATGTTGTTCTCTCATTGTACAAAACTTTAACCATCTCAGTCATATCAAAGAAATCTTTTCTAAAATCTCTCTCATCCTCAAACATCAACTCATTTCCTTGTCCTTCTTCATGTGCCATGACTTGTGGAGTTTGTGACCTCCTTGAGCCAACTTGATAGATAGATTCTTCAAGTGATGATTCTCCTCTTCTCAATTTAGACGTCGTAAGCATTCAAAAACCTTCCAATTTTTTTCAAACCTTCACAAAAACCATGCTCTAATACCAAACTGATCCAAAATTAAAAAGTGAAGGTTTCATGAAATGATTTGCAAGATAGTTTATGTCTTTTAGGAAATGGATTGTGATTGAAAAATCACACAAACTTAAGTAAATTTTACAAATTTTTAACATTTTAAAATGGATAAACATGCAACATCAAACCCAAACAATTGATAACAGAGTTCATCCCTCCTGGGCTACGCCTCCGAGTCCAACTTCCAATGGTGACCTTATTTACTATATATAAAATGCTAAATAAATTATAATACAACCTCCAATATGTATAAAGATAACATCCATTGTGTCCAGAATGCTCAAAAAACCTTGTCTAGGCTCTTCTTGAGCTCAAAAAGGTTTAAAAATGAGCAAGAAACCCTCCTTTTTTTCCAAAATGAGTCTACAACTTCACTATATTAGCTATCGGCCCTGTCAAATTGGTAACAAAATGGTGATAGCCCAATTGGTGGGCACATTGGAGTGGTATGGCGGAGGTCATGGGTTTGGCCTGCACCTCCCGCCATTGTTCATGTTGGTTGGTTTATATATATATATATATTAATGAGCCTTCGCCCCCCCGTCTGAATTCTCTACTCCTGGTCTCTTGTCAACACATGACCATAGGCCATGGACACTAGTGGTATTCCATGTTCCCCAAGCCCCTAACTACCCATTGGTGGTCACATTTGTTCAACATAATCGTGGGTCATTGGCCCAATCTTTGCGCCCACCTCTGATAGCTCCATCAAGATCCTATGTAACCAAGTGGAACCATGGGTCAAGGCCTCCCCGACGCTCTAGCCTTTGCTAGGTGTCGTCACGTCATGAGACATATAACTAAGCATCACGCCAGGAGAGCTAGCACATTGACCCAACGTTAATGTCAAATGACATACAATTATACTTTAAATATAACATGCAAACAATGATATAACAAGCCGTACCCATGGCCCACTAGTTGGTTTGTACACTTGTGAGTGGGAGGTCAATGGTTCGAGTCATGTGAAGGCTTAATCCGGTCCATAACAAATTTTTGACACAGAAACTGAGACCACTTGGCGGCCTCTCATAGGGCCGCGTGGAATTCTATGATTGGCCAATGTGGTGGCTCGTGGTTGGTCCACCAAATCTCCATACCACCCAATCGCAAACTGACATGTCATTGCTCCATACAACCCAATCAGATTCTGATGTAATCACAATCAACCCTGCAACTTTGACTTTTTTGTTGTTTGGCCAAAACTTCAGGACACGTTAAATTCCTCATACGTTTTTGAATTGATGTGATTCAGGCATCATTGGAATCAAAATGATGAGATATACGATTTGGTGCCAATTTCGAGAGATTTTGAGCACTTTCATTTTTGAGCATATTTTTTATCCCCTAAATCATCAAACACCCCCTTATTTTTTAGATCTGTGAGGGGTGCTAACAATTGGGAAATCCCCTTCAAAAATCACATGTAATAAGTGCATATACTTAGAAATCCTCTCAACTATGTCATGTTCTTGGGGGCAGGCGAATCCAAAATGGCCTAGATATTCTCTTGATGCACCCACACTCCATCCTCTCTGATCACATGGCCAAAATACAACATCTTAGTTACGAAAAAAATCACACTTGGGCATATTGGAATATAGTTTTTGCTCCTCCAGATGGCACAATACCTCCTCCAAGTGCTGCAAGTGCTCCTCCCAAGTTCAGCTGAAAATGAATATGTCATCAAAGAATACTAACATGTATCTGCACAATTTCTTGTGGAACACATGGTTCATGCAAGACTGGAAGGTGGCCAAATAATTGGTTAGCCTAAAGGGAATAACTAGGAATGAAAAATTCCCATAGTGTCATATGAACACTATCTTCAGGATGTTCTTCTCTCTCACCCAAATCTTATGGTACCTTGAACACAAGTCTACCTTAGAGAAGTACTTGGCTCCTCTAATATCATCCATCAACTCATTAATGCATGTAATGAGGTACATATTATTCAATGTATTTTTATTCAAGGCCCTGTAGTCGATACACATGTGTATATTCCCATCCTTATTCTTCACCAACACCACAAAAGAGGAAAAAGGACTAGAACTCGGTTTGATATAGCCCAAGGGCATAAACTCCTATATGGCTCAAACTATTTCATCTAGTAAGCGTAAGACTTTGGATGTCTTTAGGTAGTAGTGATGACTATATGGACCCCCTCCTCCAACTCAATAGAGTGCTCAAATCTTGTATCTTGTGGATAGCCTAGAGGAATGTCTCCAAAATTGTCGGATGCCTCTCCAATATAGCTAGAATGTCTGAGTGTGGTTGTTGTTTTTGGGTCCCTATCTCTAAAATACTTAGCTCCACTTCACATGATATATCTCCAAATCACAAGACTACCTCCATATTGTTAGTTAACACTATCTACATTGGATAGGAGTGCATGCCCCTCAACAGTATTATCTTCCCATTAGGCCCCATGAATTCCATCTCCATTTCCCTGTAATATGTAGTAGCATACTCATGAGAGTGCAACCACTCGACACCAATCACCATTTTGGTGTTTTTCATGTTCACCAAAAATAAATGGTCGGTGACTGAATAGTTCCCCATAGTCAAAGTCAACTTGATGACATATCTAGGACACTGGATGGTCTAATTCCCTGACACCAATATTGAGAAACCCTCAAAGGCCTGCATGTGTATCCCTCTCTGCTCTACCAAATGTACATCAATAAATTTATGGGTGGCCCCACTATCTACCAAAACAAATACTCACTACCATGTATAATGCCCCTAATCCACAGTGTCAAGTATCTTGGGACCCCTGTAAGTGAAGCAATGACACTGCCTGTGGGAATTGTGAAACTCATGTCTCCCCCTGCACCCTGAGGCTCATCCTCTCCTCTAACATCCTCATGCTCTATCTCCTCCTCTTGGTCGCTATCTAAAAATACCTTTAAGTAATTGATGTTTCCACTATTACACTTGTGACCTATGGCCCATGGCTCCTAGTAGGTGAAGCAAAGCTTCCTCCTTCGAAGATCCCTCCTAGTCTTATCATTAAGATGCCCCTATCCTATCAAAGCACTCTATGGAGTTCTAATGTCCTTACCCCTCTGAAGAAAGGTATTTCTAGGATGTGTTAGTGATCTAGTCTTAGAGACTACATCTAGAATATCCATAGTACGAGTGATATAATCTTGTAAAGGAACGGACATATAAGCCCTCACCCATTCACACAATGGTTCTTCTAGCCACTCAATGAAAAAAAGGATCAACCTCATCTTAGAAACATAGTAACCATCACATCCAACCTCTAAAAATCTACCATGTATGCCTTTGCACTTCCTGTCTTCTTGAGATTCACCAACTCCTGAAATTGCAACTCTAGGTCCTTCCTATCAAAGCACTCTATGAGCCTCCATGTGAAATTTGTGTAGGAATTGATTGTTACATGGCCCAGAGTAATCAATCTCTGGTACCACCACTCTTGTGCATCCCCATCTAAGTGTAGGATGGTGAACCTAATCACGCTTTCCTCTGTCATGGGATTAAGTTGGAAATAGGTGTTCAGCTTCTGCACCGATGCCCTAATCGAATTCCTAGCTGATTCATCAAAGTTGGGTAGGGTTTATTTCCCTGTTTTCCTCTACACATCCTAATTCTATTTAAATCCCTAGTATGATGACCCAACTCCACATCGGTCCTTCTCCTTTAGGTGAAAAAACTCCCCAAAGGACATAACCATCTTGATCCTCGGGTCCAATGCATCATACTCATCAATCCCCTCTGAAAACAACCTCAACAAGGCTACGAAATAATTTGGCTTGCCTATAGGCCCATCAGTAAACTATGGCATGGTGGGATGATTGGACTGCCTAGTCATGCATGGGGCCTTTAGATGGTTGGTGTGTGCATGTTTCTGGCTACCCTCACGAGTTCGAGATCCACTCTCTCCACTATTATCTTGCATGCCTTGGTTCTAGTTTTATAATTATACACTAGCCAATCGTGCTAACATGTCTATTATGAGCTTCTACTGCCTATCGAACTGTACAGTTGTTGGCTCCTTGCCACCCTATTTATGTTGTTTCTTTTTATCCATGGGTTCTCCCTCCAAGTTATCACACTCCCTTGCTTTTTCTTTCTTAGTGTAAAAAAAAGGGTCAGGGCCCAAACCTCTACCTTGACCTCTTCTGCCTTAGCCCCTAACTCTATGAAATACTATTCCACTATATCACGGTGGCATCACCTATTCTTGCACCCATTGTTGAACAAGAACATGCTCTTATACCACTATAATATTCCTACTAGGAAATTAATAGTAAATAGAGAGTTATGAACTAGGAACATCAACGAAAATTTTAAAATCAAACACCCAAATCAAAATACCAATGAAAATAAATAGAACAACTGAGCCATTTTATTAAAATTGGAAATGTGGGTACATAATGAGCAAGAAAAATGGAACCTGGGCTTTCTATATATGCAATATATGCAAAATCCAGGTTATATCTTGCTGACCCAAGTATTGGAATGGCTCTAATCTAGTATTGCGCACTACCCAAAATTTTTGTTGTTGGTTGACTGATAAAGTAAGGGATTTCTGCCTGAAATAATGCCCAGAAAATTATGCAAAATTAACCCTGATCTCCTTTCACCAAGCCCAAAAAACCCCATAAATGTTTTGGGCTGATTCTGGGTGACTAAAATTCCCTCCAAGAGGTGCAAGTGGTTTTCCTACCTAGTTGTGTGAACAACAAGTGAAACATTGTTGTTGTATTCCCAAAATCATCCACTGAAAATTCCTCCAAGCTATTGTTGAAGAATCTGGGGCATTTAGGTTTAGTGTGATTCTTCTTTACTTGATAACAATTTGTGGAGTCTTTTTACTTTTCTTGTTAGCTTAATATTCTTCTTCTTATTAATGCATGTGTGTGTACTTCATCAAACTGCTACCAAAAACATAACAATGAGAACACAAGATGTTGGCTCTCTGCCAGGGCCAAAACTTTCTTCTCTTGAGAGGAAAACACTTTAATAAGTTTATCTTATTGAGGTTTCTTATTGATTAATGCCAAACCCTAGACCCCTGACTAGGATATCCTCCAAGCACAAGTCAAGTCCTTCCTTTGTTCTTCTCTTTGTTCCCAACACATAGACTTCCTCCTTCTCGCACTTTGCTTTCCATCACTTTTTCCTCCTTCTTTGATCTTCGTCTAGAGATAGTTCTTTCTCATGTGAGCTTATTGAAGTGATATGCTTCATATTTACTTAGATATGATCTTCACTCATGAAGACACCCTTTCGTTGATCCAACAAGGTTGTTGTTGAGATAGGTCGGCAAACTGGTGTAACTGAACAACAACCTTAGTTTAGCTATGTGTAGTAGGAACCCTAGAGAATTAGGGATCTATTTCCTTCGCTATAGATAGAGACTCATTCACTTGAACTGGGAGGCTTTGTAGACTTGATATTTCACCCAAAAAATGATAATTCATGAACTGCTCTCTAGTTGTTGTTATGCCGCAGATTTTCCTTGTTGTTCCTCGTATGTGTGACTGTTTCTAGCCCTGGAAACAATCACTTACCTTCACTGCACTTTTGGAGACCCTTTAGACTTGCTTCAACTTCCTTTTCTAGACTTATCTCTTCACTGATTTCAAAGATTGCATTATGTTCTTTATGAGGGAGTGGACAACCTCTATATATAGAGGATTGTCCCTCCTTTAGGCTGACATTAAGCCGACATTTTGTCTTTAGGTAGACTTGACCATATCTTCATTATTTTCTTCATTTATCTTCTTGTGGAGGAAGTTGTCGCATGGAGAGGACTTTCACTTGTCTTGGAGGTATTACTTTGAACTTATACATAGTGTAACATGCCCTCAAAGGGTATTACATAAATACATTGACTCTTGACTTCCTAAAAGCACGTTAAACATGTGCTTGACCTATTTCAATGAGCAAGAAACTCATTGACAAATATCATAAAAATAATTTATCTTTTCTTGAATAAATACCAAAGTCAAATTTACATTTATGAAGACCAAACCTAGTTACACTTCCTTCAACACTCCCTCTTAACTAGGGAGGTATTCATACAACATTACAAGGTGTTTGAGTATGTTTCAATCTTGAAGAATTCACATAAGAGAAACCGAATTTTCAATCCATATGTTATAGCATCATATCCATCAACATTGTTGCAGTGCAAGGCCTTGACTAACAACTCCATCTCTTCATGATATCATGAGCTACAATGCTGGTGGGACCAATGATTTATAGAAACCTTCATCATTGTCTCTTAAGGTACATACCCACCCATTTTTTCTCTGAGTATGACCTTCTAGGACTATTCTTATCTTGGGTTCCCAACCCTCAAAGAATATCAATCCTCTTTCCTACAGTTGTCTTGGATTCCCTACACATCCTCAAAGAGTATCAGATGCCAGATGATTACCTAATCCTCCCATTCTTTCTTCCCACGTGAAGACAAGAATGTTGTGTCTATATTGTGTCTACATTTACATTCATGGCCTTCATCTAGACTTATGGCTATTAGTCCTAGTCTAGTGCATGATCCATGAGATGGAAAAACACAAATGTCACTCCTTTGTAATTAGGGGTGATCCAAAACTCCCTCTTGATTAGGGACTTTATAGAGCTCCCTCTTAACTAGGGACTCTTTCATTCATTAGCAACTTCTTCTTTGTGGGTCCTTTAGCTGCTTGATCTCCTTTCTTGCTTGATGTCATGAATTCTTTGATCAAACTTCTTCTAGGTAGGGCACCATCCATTGATCACTTTCCTTATTGGTTTGTCATTTCATTTCTTCCTTCGTGGAAAGTGTATTTCTTGCCATACATAAAGTTTTCTTGTCATCTGGCTAATCCTTTGTCAGTTTTCCATGCTTCATAATACTCTTCTCATGGATGATTCATTGTACTTGCTTGTTAACATGCTTCAACCTAGTATCCCATCATGAATTCATCCTGATATTTCTCCAACATTTCTTTTTCTTTTGTTGGATGGCTTCTTCATCACGACATCTTTGTAGAGTAGAATTAGTTATCTGCATCTTTCATATCTCCAAGGCATTCATAGGTGTCAAGGGTCCTTCCTTCCTTTGTTAGAGTTGTCCCACCTTCTTTCAGGAGATATCTTCATAGTATCTTGTCAGATAGAAATTCTCGGTGATCATGGTGTTCTTCACATGCTTGATATCTTTCTTTATTCTCGTCTTCTTAGATAGATAGGTCAACCATATTATGTTGCTTGCGAGAGCATTTCTTCATTTCTTGCTTCCTTGAATAGTCAACATTTCTTCTTGCTTCGTAGTCAACAATCTTATATTCCTTATGTGAGCATATTCTTTTGTTGACCTTCATTGCATTCTAGTCCATACCTTTGAGCATGTTCTTGGTGAAAGATATTCTTTGATACTTGATCATGTTATAGAATTATTCCCATGACTCAATAAAATACAAATGTTAACATGAATAAAATTTAATGTATACATACCTCATCATGATTCTCCTTCAATCATCTCAGCTTCTTAGTGTGGCCCTTCTTTCTTCATCTTATCTTTCCTTCATATCATCCTTTTCTTGAATCCCATGAATGGGATTCCCAATGAGATATTCACTTTGGTTTATGAACCTTCTTTTGAAGCTTCCATTATAGGATCTTAAAGACCCTTTCTTTGCAAATGTTTCTTTTATTTTGATGATGGAGGTCTTCTAAGATTCTTAATCATGATAAATCTTCTTTTATTATGGATGAGGTCCTATAATAGGTATGCTCCTTCTATATGAATATCTTGAGCTATATATATCATGCTCTTATATTCTCGAAGATATTTCTACCCGTGCATTTTTATTCACATTATAAATGCTACATCTTCATGAATATCTAGAACTCTATGTACTTCATGCTTCTATATTCTAGAATATGTTTCTAGCCATGCAATTTTATTTTATTCCTACATGCTCCTATCCTACTCAAAGCTTTGAAACAATACTTGAAGTAAAGAGATTGATCTACTCATAGTGGAGATCCAGAGGATCTTCCTTCTTTTGCTTCTTTTCTTCTTCTTTCATCTCTTGAGTCATGTGAGCTTCTTCCCTCTTTCTTTTGTTGTTGTTTTCATTCTTAAGCTTAGGACAATTCCTTTTGTAGTGTCCATACTCTTGGCATCCAAAACATTGGATTTTGATGTCTTCATTGTTTATTCTCCATGGACCAAATTTTCCAAATTTCCCTTTCTCTTGGCCATGGTAGCAAATGCTTGCTCCTTTGATCCCATGTCTTCCTTTACTTTAAGTCTGGTTTCCTCTATCTTGCATAGCTTCTTGCATATCTGCTTGATGTGAAGTTTCCCCAATCCTCAGGTAGAGCATTGAGTACTATAATTGTCATATCTTTGTCAGACATGACTTCCCCAATCTCTTGAAATTGATCTCTCATTTTAGATATTTTCATGAAGTAGGGAGCTATTCCTTCCTTTGTTATCTTCATCTTGTACAATTCATTCCTTAGATATATTACTTCTTCGGTTATGGATACCGAGAATAGCTCTACTATCTTATCATAAATTTCTTTTGATGTTTCAAATTTAGAGACATAAGGAATGAGAGTGTCTTTGATTGATTCTATCAGAATCCTTTGAGCTCTTGTCCCATCCTTATTGTACTTAGCTAAGGCTTGAATTTGTTCCTTAGCAAGGATAGTGATATTACCTTTGATATGTTCTATAAGTTCCTTCTCCTTGAGAAGTAGATCATTCCTCTTCTTCAATGCAAGAAAGTTATTGGTACCTACCAATTTGTTGCTTTCCTTGCAAAAAGGCATTGATGTATATTCAGAAGGGGACATATACTTACTTCATATATTTTTAAGATGTAATGGATTTACTTCCTCCTTGAAGACTTGATGGATTTCCTTCCTTGGATCTTGATTTTCTTCAAGTTTCCTTCTCCAAGTGGACTTGCTTGATGATGAAATTTTCTTGATGACTTGTAGCTTGATGTATGTCCTACTTCGATTTGATCTTCTTTGTAGGTGCCTTTAAGTAAGGCTCTTCTTATTTATATGTAGACTTCCTTGATGAATGATGGATTGCATACCTTCTTGTCCTTGAAGTGATTGAGAATTCTAGGCTTGATGATTCAACCTTGTAGATGTCCTTCCTTGATAAGTGTTCTTGAGTTGCCATTTCCTTGATGTGTCACCTTAGCTCCAATACCATGTTGAAGAATATAGGGAATTTAGGTGTAGTGTGATTCTTCTTGAGTTGATAAAAAATTGTGGAGTCTTTTTACTTTTCTTGTTAGTTTAATATTATTCTTCTTATCAATGCATGTGTGTTTACTTCATCAAACTACTACCAAAAACATAAGAACAAGAACACAAGATGTTGGCTCTCTGCCAGGGCCAAAACCTCTCTTCTCTTGAGAGGAAAATCCTTTAGTAAGTTTCTCTTATTGAGGCTTCTTATTGATTAATGCAAAACCCTAGACCTTTGACTAGGATATCCTCCAAGCACAAGTCAAGTCCTTCCTCTATTCTACTCTTTGCTCCTGACAACTATCAAAAGAAGAGTGGTTAGAATACTACCTGTACACAAAGATCCACAAAATTTTATTCGCATATTTCCCTATTGAGCTATATGATTGGATCGTGAAGCTAGTAGATATCCAAGGAAGGTGCAAGCTTGACAGACCTATTGTGTGGACCCCAGAGTTGGTGCGCAGATTGGAAGCATCATAGGATAAGATCGTGCGTGTTGTTGATCACTGGCTTGATTGAATTATAGGAGGATTCATCATTGAGTTCACTTTAGATACTTCAGTCAGTCATAGTGAGGCAAAGTGACGCTTCCTCAAAGGACCGCAAGGTAAGTACATCAAGACTTTGAACACTTGGATTAAAATGCTACTGTGTGAAAAGCGGGTTATGAGAATATATTGATGTTTGGGGCTACGCGAAGTGGGAGAATTTATAGAAACGAAGGTAGTGCAGAACTATAAACTAGCCCCTTGATTTCACCTCTGTGAGGGGATGAGGAAGAGATTGAGAAGGTCTCACCAAGAAGTGTGATTAGTTTGATAAGGAAAACGATTCCGCGCATACCACCCCCAACCACACCATCGCCTGTTATGCCACCTTCACCCCCATCTTCACCCGTACCACCTCTGCCACCACCGTGAGGCAATATGGCAAGCGCGATAAAGTTGTCAGTGTTGAAGGGAGTAGGAAATGAAGATCCAGACCAGTTTTGGTTCGTGATAAAATTTGTGTGGGAAGCGCAGGGAGTTATAGATGAAAATATAAATAAAGCAATGTTGGTTAGAGCTCTGCAAGATTGTAAGCTGACCTGGTATATTAAGCATTCTAATGACAATCCGAATGTAGGGATTGCAGACATCCAAACTGCACTGAACCCAACCACACCATCGCCTGTTATGCCACCTTCACCCCCATCTTCACCCGTACCACCTCTGCCACCACCGTGAGGCAATATGGCAAGCGCGATAAAGTTGTCAGTGTTGAAGGGAGTAGGAAATGAAGATCCAGACCAGTTTTGGTTCGTGATAAAATTTGTGTGGGAAGCGCAGGGAGTTATAGATGAAAATATAAATAAAGCAATGTTGGTTAGAGCTCTGCAAGATTGTAAGCTGACCTGGTATATTAAGCATTCTAATGACAATCCGAATGTAGGGATTGCAGACATCCAAACTGCACTGAACAGAGAATTTAGCAAGCCGAAGTCAGAGGCATAGTCGATCATTGGGTTCAAGGAGATCATGATGCTACCAAGTGAGACTCCTTAGGAGTTGGATCAGATATTTAAGTGCATGATTCATGAAGCTAACATGACGTTGACGGATGGACAACACCATGAATGATTTGTAGCATCGCAAACGCTGCATTTAAGGAACGCACTATCATAGCAGAGGCTAACAACTTAGGTCGAGGCCTTGGATATAGTGATGAGACTACATGAGACCTTGATATGGGATCCTAACTTGGGAGTTCAGTAGATCCACTTGCAGTTGAAAAACTTGTGCCTTGAGATGCAGAGTCTGAAACAAGATAGGACAGCTTGCCAAAAAGTGCACGACGAGGTATGGTGCATAAAGTGCAAGGGTTAGGGACATGACAAGGACCACTACCTAGTGTTCGTGAATTATCTCACGGGAGGAGGACTGATGTCGTTAAGACTGGAGGCATAAGCAGGACCCGGCATGGTGCCTGCAGTGTCGTGCGCAATTTGTCAAATAGGGGGAAAACATGCTATGGATAACTGCCATTTATTGCAGAAGTACACGCATAATTCGCACAGTTGTTTTGCCATTTCTGTAGGTCAGTAGGAAATGATGAGTGCACTTGTAGAAGTTATGAACTGATGATGGATAGGACTCCAACCTATAGAGTTCAGGACAAAATGTGGCCCCTTGACCATAATGCAGGGATGGTGTGAACCAGATTTCAGGGGCGTGGACGAGGACAAGGTAGAGGAGGAGTACCTAGAAGAGGTCACAGACAACTGATATGTTACAATTGCGACACTATGGCAATTATTGTAAAAATCCAATGCACCCATCATGCCTATATTGTAAATTGTTTGATCATGAGACAGAGGATTGCCCCACACTGATAACAAGGCTGCGCGACAAGGGAGCACTCCAACCTCCACCGACTTAGAACCTGCAAATGATGAGGTCTGAGCCACGCAAGGAAGACCCTAATGTGAAGATTGTGCTCCGAAGTGGAATTACGATAGGGGATGATAAAGGAAAGCAACCTAAAAATAGTACTTGGGTTCGCAAGGCTCTGATGAAAGAACCAGAGTTTGATTTGGAGCATGCTAAGGAAACGTTCATGGAAGCTAGGAAGAGCTTCGGTGATGCCTCCAATTCAGGAAGCAAAGACAGACCAGAGCTGGAAATGGACCCATTGATGCTCACAATGTTCCTGGAAACATGCATGAAGCTGTTGCGTGACAACAAGGCTATAAAGGGACTACATTAACTCATAAATAGATGTGTTGGGACCACACCAGGAGAACTACGCGTAGTCTGGAAGATCAGAAAGCATGCGATGAGGATGGGAAGAGAAATGAGATTAACTGCGAAAATTGGAGAATATGAGATGGACCAAGTGATTCTGGACCTAGGATCAGACATGAACGTTCTGCGAAAGCAGACAAGGGAACGCATGGGAATTCCTACACTGCAATGGTCTCCTATCCAACTACGAATGGCGAACCAACAAAAGATCCTACCTATGGGAAGATTGTAGGGAATCACTGTGGACATTGAAGGAGCAAGCGCACCGATAGATTTTGAAGTGATAGAGATTTTTGATGACAACAATCCCTACCCTGCGCTATTAGGGATAGATTGGGCCACTGACATGAATGCGGTGATAAATCTGAAGAAGCACAAGATGATTTTTGAGAAAAGGTCTCTGCGCGTAGTCGTACATTTGGACCCTGTAGGAGGATTGCGCTACATGGAGCCAATGCGCGACTATGACAACAGCGACGATTTAGACTGCATCTACAAGATAATTGTGTGAGAGAAAGACTGGGTAAATCCCACCACGGATGGGCGAATCTCATGGGAGTGCGAAAGCTCTTGTACATTGGATTCTGACAAAGAGATGGAGCGATGGTAGAACTAGTTACAAGAGGTAACCACGCTGAACTGTAACATGATGATGAGATCGTTGCACTGCGTATCAACAGAGGTAAGGGATATGCCTACATATAATGGGTTAAGCGAGGTAGATGCCTTCCTGAATAGATTCGAAAGAGAAGTGTCGGAACACCAATGTTTCAAGGCTTTGAATTGGGTATTGCAAGCTACACCCACGATGTGGTGGGGTTCGCACCAAGGAAGCTTTGAGGACTGGCACGAATGCAGGAGAATGATGTGCGTGCAGTTTGGGAAACCTCATATATGATTAAAAGACAATTATGACAGATGCGATGATCCATGTGCGCACCTCACCAAGTTGACAAAGGTCTATCGGAAAGAGCCACAACCTGAGTGGGTGCACCTGGTTTTTCATACCCAAGATGTTATACCCATGAACTGGTATATCGAGATGGAGCTCTGCCATGGGATGAGCGAATGGGATATCTTGCATGAAGGGTTCCTGTTAACCTTCACGTTTGAAGATCGTTGGTGGGACACTGTTGATGACACACTACAAACAGTAAAATCAGCTATCTTTAAGATACCCCAGGAGCCAATAGAATTGATTTAGCCTGAATGGGCTACTCAACTGAGCTATGCATTGGAGTGTTATAATATAAATACTATAGAAGATGACAAGGATCCATGAAAATTTAACATTTTAGAAACTGAAGGCCATCACGAGGTTCAAGGACCATTGATTGAAGACCTTGACATAACCACGTCGGTAAAGACAAAGCAGATGAACATTGGTACGGAAGCCGAACCCAAGTATGCAATGCTCGGTGACTACTGGGATGACGTAACAGTGGATAAATTCATTGAGTTACTCCATGAGTACCAGGACTTGTTCCCCACCAAGATCATGGACTTCGAAGGAATCGTTAGAGATTTAGGAATGATGTGAATCACACTAAATCCCAACGTGAAGCCAGTTAGGCAAAGGTCTTACTGCTTGAATCCAAAGTACAAGGAGAAGGTCTGCATAGAACTAGACAAGATGCTCACAGCTAGAATCATTGAGCCGAAGGAAGAATCCGGTTGGGTAAGCCCTATGGTAGTACAGGAAAAGAAGCAGAAGGGCGAGATAAGAATATGCGGGGACCTCAGAAAATTGAATGATGCATGTGTGCATGACCCATTCCCAAATCCGTTCACAGATGAAGTACTAGAAAATGTCGGGGGGCAGGAAGCATATTCTTTCACTAACGAATTCTCAGGGTACCGCCAGATCAAAATCGCACTGGAAGATAGGAGTAAGACAACCTTCGTGACTGAATGGGGCTACTTTCAATACATCATTATGCCATTTGGGTTGAAGAACGCATCGGCCATCTTTTCGCGCATAGTTGTTGCAGCAGTCAAAGAATATATCCACAAGTTCCTGGAGATTTATCTAGATGATTAGACTGTATTTGGATTGGTTAAGCACCATGTAGCAAGCTTATGCTTGATGTTGGATACCTGTTGATGAACCAAATTGTGTTGAACCTCAAGAAGTGTACGTTCCTCGTTCCCTTTGGGAACCTGTTGGGACATGTGGTTTGCAAACAAGAACTGATGGTAGACCCCGTGAATATTACGGTGATTCTAAATTTGGGAGCACCGCGAAGTGTCAGAGAGTTGCGTGCTACCCTGGGACATACGGGTATTACAGGAAGTTCAT
>APFE030348842.1:0-14922 GCA_000404065.3 Pinus taeda
CCTACTTGTTAATTACAACTAGGAACCTGCGGTGTAGCATTGTTCGATTGTTGCTAGACCCCTGTTGGGCTAGTAGGGATCGCCTCTATCCGTAGAGGGGATTTACCTATACAACAACAGGGATGGTGAAATCAATTTACAGGCATGTGGAAATCAATTTACAGATGTTAAATCATGTTGCAGGTGAAAGTAAAAGAGTAAAGTGAGAATACTCTTCCAACCATACAAATAAACACATGGTTTTGCAAAACCATCCAGGTATTCTGCAAGGGTAAAAGGAATTTAAGTAAAAGAGTAAAGTGAGAATACTCTTCCAACCATACAAATAAACACATGGTTTTGCAAAACCATCCGGGTATTCTACAAGGGTAAAAGGAATTTACATATAGATAAAATGACTTTACAGAGGAATGAGCAATAGAAACAGAACTACACATGGTTTTGTAGAAATTTAATTATAAATTTCATTTGAAATATCTTGGAAATATTATTCAAATATATATATTATTATATATTTTCCAAAATGATTTGTGACACTAATGGATGATAAAACAACAGGGTAGTTACAAGATCAGCCATTAGTAAGGGAAGTATTAGATTATCAAGTTGAGGATCAGTGAGTAGTTGAGTGAATTACTAAGAAAAAGGAGATACATTTGCATTTTCTAGTTCATCTGCTTGCACAGCCACAAATTTGGATGCACATCCTACCTGCTACCACTTCCACAGCAATAGCATTTGCACAACACATTCCACCAGTACTATTGATCTGAAGTAGTTAGAGCTTTTTAGTTCATCTATAGTCTAAAAATTTCCTATCTGTTAGAGCCAACATTTATTGTAAATAGTTTGTAAATTTTGTATAAATGCTTTTTCTTTTCAAGTATTACGGGTGGATTGTTGAACATTTCTATAGTTACATTGATCTCAAAACCTGAGGGTTTATTGTAAAAAATTTCATGTTAGCAGACTGGACTGAGTAATAAAGGCAATGCATTACAGGATTCATGTGTTGGGCCACTTCAATGAAGTATCTTTCATTTGCTGAATTGTTAACTTCTTAAGTTTTTTCACATACATACATGTTTTCAAATTTCAATGAAATAACTAGAATTTTACTTCAGAATTTGTTTAAGTACACTTTGTCTTGAATAGTTATTCATTTTTATGTTTTCTTCTGATATCCAGAGTAAGGAATTCTTCATTGTTCCCTAGTTTTGATTGACCTCTTTAATTTCCTTCATTATCCGTTTTAAGGAATCCTTGACTGCTCCTTGACCCCGATTGAAAAGCCACTTCACCATCCAGCTTGAAAGATATGAAATTACTTAGCTACCTTACCCTGTCAACACTAAATTTAGAACTTGATTCAATCTTGCTTTCTTGACATTTGGATTCCATGGCCCAATGGTAAAAAGACACTTATCTATCCATCTAAATCGATTCCACCACCAAATCAAATAAAAAACCAACCAAGCTTAAATAATTAGCCTAAAATCAATTAACTCAACAAAGTTAAATCATTAAGAGAGAGCCCTCTCTGAGCATTAGGAAGGCTAGATTTTGATCTCAAAATTATGTTTGTGGTTACCTCTATTATTTCCTTCATGACAACCCTAGGGAAATTTTAGAGTGATAACATAGTGGCGACCATATTGGGGAACATTTTCTTCAAAAATATTATAGAAAGATCAGATCTGATCTATGATGGTGGACAGTGATCAGACACACAAAGGTTAAAATCATCCACCTAGCGACTCCAGCTCCAAATCAATTTCACAACAAAGACTCCACTGGAGGAATGAACCCGAAAGAACAATATGGAAAGATCTAGCTTTTAACTTGGATTACAATCCAAGACATTATGTTCTTTATCATCAAGAAGGTTTTTCAATGTCTATTGTATTTTAGAGAAGATCTTAGATTAATTTTTGATTATTTTCCTTTTAAAATTGTAAATATATATTCTCCTTATCCATTTGAGCAGCTTTCTTCTGAATCTTATGATGATCATTTTCCGATTGAGAAGCCTCAAACAATCAAGACTAATCTTACAATCCTTGTACATATTCATGTACCTTGTAAAGTTCCTAATAAATATAAGCCCCTCATGTTACCTCATATACTCCATGATTTCCCTAATAACTATTACAAATATCTCGCCAATTTTGATGGAGAGAATGGTATCACTCCCCAAAAACATATTCAAGGCTTTGAGAATTATCTAAACCTATTTGAGAGTGAAGAAGATGATGTTAGAATCAAAATTTTTACTCTTTATTTGCAATGTAGAGTAAAGAGTTGGTTCAAGAAACTACCTATTGCAAGCATCTCAAATTTACAATAGTTTGTCAAAATTTTCCTTGATAGATGGATAATCAAAGTCAATCTTTTTCTGATCATCGAAGAATAAAATCAGTTGAAAAGACAACCAAATGAAACAATTCAACAATTTTCTGACAGATTTAATCAAATCTATTACTCAATTACATCAAATATAAGACCTCCTCTTGATTCAACTCTCTTGCATTATCCAAAGTCATTTGATCCAGAAAGAGGATTTCAGCTAAGAGAAAGAAACCCAACAAATCTTGAAAAGATGCATAACATTACAGTAGATGTAGAAGTTAATTTACAAATTAGAAGAGAAAAGTTGAAAACAAAAGCGGAGAAGAACAACATTGCAAAGGTAAAATTCGACATTTTGGTAAGAAAAATAGAGGAAATGATACAAAATATCACCATGAAAGATAATTTTTTTGTTCAAAATCACCGTGACACATTTGTTTCACAAAAAGAAGAGGTTGATAGCCATGAACAAAGTCTTGCTATTTCCAACTACCATATATCAGAAAATGGATTTACGGATCAGTATGTGGAAGAGGAATCTACTGATTTAATGTGTATGTTTGTTGACATTCCTTCTTTTAATGATTTGCCTAAGTATGATTAGTATGATGATAATTATGTTCTTCGAATTCAAGCTAGATTTATAGAGCAATCAGAAACTAGTTTGGTGGATGAGGAAATTTAGTTTCAACGAATTAAATATAGTGATCAGCCCATACATATCATGTATGAAAATGAGGAAGGAAGTGCAGAAAATTTGGAAATAAGTGAAGGATTTTTGCCTCTTTGTTTTGCTTCATTTCAATTCATTAGAGAAAAGTTTACAACAATAAAATATCAGCAGTCTTTAGGTATTGATATTGACAACATAGAAGATAATGAAAATCTTAATCAGGATTCTTCAGTTTCACAATTACAGCTATCAAATTTCATTGAAACACTTGATCAAATGACACGGGAAAGTTCTATACCACTATGCTTTGAATCATTTCAATTTTTAAACGAAATGTGGTATAAAATCTCTAAAGAAAAGGATGAGAAACTCGTAGAAATTTTTGAAGTTCCATTCAAACTTATGAGCAATAAGTTGCAGCAATCCTTCCAAGTATTTTACGATCGAATAGCTAATGTGATGGATAATGAATGCAATCATAATTTTTCTCCATCAATTAACTATGAGATTCATGATCAAGATGATAAAGGTTTCATCAATCAAACATTCCAATCAGTAGAAATATCATCACAAAGTTTATCTGAAAATATACAGGTTGATAAAGATGAAAATGATATTTTAGTTTCATGACATGGAGACCATCCTGAACAGATGTACAATTGCTTAAATTAGTTGAAAGTTAGCGTATATACCTTGGAAGATCCTTTTATACAGTTTCTACTGTCAACAAAGGAAATCAAGTATATCCTTATCTTCTCATTTGTTGACAAGGTTATATTGGGTTTTAAAATCTCAATTTTGATGACAAACAAGCATATGAAACAAAATACATCAAAGTATATAATGCTTGAATGGTTGTATTAGCTGTTTCATGTTATCTAACCAACAGTTGGACAACTAATTAGAGTAAGTAGGTAGGATTTTAGTTTGATTAAATTCAGTTTTCAGTAGCATGTTTATTCAGTTTTCAGTTTTCATCAAGCGTTGAAATAATTCATTAAGATTTAAGGCCAAAAAGAAGGCCCTTAGGTCTTGATGATCTAGTAGTTTGATTTGAGGGTTGCAATACCTTTTTTCAGTTTCATATCAAATTTCAGTTTTCAGAAAAGGTTGTGATTTCAGTTTAAGATTTCATCACAGAGAGTATATAACAAAACATGTACAAGCTTGGAATTGGCCCAATGGATCAAGCCACTAGTCGACGGTGTTCTTGACATCTCACTAGGAGATGCCACCCCAAGTGGAGGCACTGCTAGGTTCCTATAATAATCGGGTTCATAATTTTGAATTGACCATGTATATCTTGTAATATTGTACATACCTTTGCTTTCTACAAATGTTTTCCCATATTTAAAAAATGAAAAGAGGGTATGTCCTATAAGAAAAACCAAAGGAAAAACAGAAACAAAGATCAAAAAAGAATATTAAACATGAACCCCACCAAAAAGAGATAAAAAAATATCATGAAAGTGTGCACATTCAAATGACACTACTCTTAGTTTACTTTTTGCAAATAAGATTGCGTGCAACTTGTCAAAATGCCACAATCCATGATGATCAAACAGTTTAATCTTGATTCATTCATGCTTTAAATTTCATGTTGATAGGTAGTGAATAAAGATCTGACTAAACCATCTAATCTTAGCACATCATTAGTTAGCTAGAGAATAGATGTGCTCATTAGTGTAATCTAGGCCATTGCACATTATAAGATTAAAATTAGATAGTTTTCTTATCAAAGAAAAATAAGTGGGTCAACAAGCTCAAATGCACCCAATAAATGAAGTAAAATGTTAGGGTAAATGATGGGTAGGCAGAAGCAGTTTTCACAAAGCATGGAGAGAATCAATTGGCTCATTTCATATCACTAACTTCTTTCCAAACTCATTTTCCCTTGTAAAATTAACACTTACCATTCATTTTAACCTTTTTTCCATTACTTCACTCATTTTCCCTTACTAAAACCCTCTTCTCTAGTTAAAAATACATTTTTCTTTAGAAAAGTGTATTCGCATTTACTAATTGCCTTTTCATTAGAAACATGAAAAACCCCACTTTTTTCATACCTTTAAATCACTGAGATATGTCCGGTCTCTCTTTAATTAACTCCGCCATTTTATTTACCCAACTCCACTTCTTTTAAACCTACTACCTGTCGAAGAGCCCAATTTCAATCAACCGTCCAATCTCCCCGCTTAGATGCGACGATCAACAATCCATATCGCATTCTCCATTGCCCGATGTTTAGCACTTAAAAAGCACATGATATGGGGGGTTTTGTTAGCCCCCTTTTCGCCACGCGACACTCCCACATCATATCGCATCCCTCAACAAAACATTGTTTACCACTTTTGATCCATGTGATAATCCACCATACCACTCTTTCTTCAACTTATCTTCCCAGCCGAAACCACCTTCCGTTCCATGACATACCCCTCAGAAGATCGACCTCCAATTGTCTCCTCCTACCAGAAAGCCTCCTCCGACTGCTTCACTGTGTATCCCTGTGTTGTGACCATCAACAACCTCCCTTTTCATTAGTATTAGCAATAAGAATAATGAAATGGGGACCCTTCTAAAAAACCAAATCTTAGAATTTAAGATTGCCTTTTTTTTTTCAATAAGACATGATATCAAAGAAAAATTCCCAACAATATGAATTCCTACCTTTTCATGCTTTATGCGCATAAAAATATTACAAGTATTGAGCCTCCTTATGAAAAGTGCCATATAACCAAAAAAGCTAGGAAAACCCTTGTAAGCGGAAAGTCGAGTACTAAGCACAACTTTAATAAACCCGCTTTAAGGATAGCATCGCATTGCAAAAAAGGTCATGGCGGGCATCCCTTACACAAGTAACTCTTCGAAAATGGGAGAATGCGAGAAAATGAGAATATGAGATCATAAGCTTTACAAACTCATCGTATATCGCAGTTTTCAAAGAACTGCAACACCACTTAATGTAAAAACACCTAAATTTTGCGAAATGCGATAAGCTTCTTGCAAATTGCAGCCGCTCTATGAAACGATGGTTGTTAAAGATAATAGGTTTTGCAATATCGCGATTTGCGATATTGCGAAGCAAATCAAAAAATCACTTTATCGCAAATCTAAGCGCTCAGATTTCAATGACAATACTTTTTGTCATTTGATGCAGAGTTATGAGCATTAAATTTTAGATTAACGGTCCATTGATGGATATTTATTAGAAATGATTCAGATCTAGTTTAAAGGACCATCTCACGTAAGGTGATATCTTTGATATGATTTTAAAAATTAAAAGCTTTCCCGTCACCTTATTGTTGTTCATTATTCACCATCATCCCTATTGTATCTTTGTTATCTATTTACAATTTTCAGGAGTAGTACGCAGAACAACACGCATAGCATAATGGGAAAGAAAGGCAAAGCTCCCACATCTAAAAAATCAAAGAAGACTCCGTTATTTAGAGACACCACTTGTACAAGGGAAGCATGGATATCTACTTGGGAAGGTATGTACTGACTGTTAGAAGAAGAAAACCCGAGAATTATGAAGGTTACAGCTACGGCAGATGGATGTGACTCATCTGAAGCATCACTAACAGAGCTTGCATGCTCGTTTCTGCACCGTATTGCTGCGACGCCGAAGATACTCCCTTACACGGATATGGTAAAATGGATTATAGCCCACATTGATATATCCAATAGACATAGAGCCAGGGGGTCATGGAGTCATTTACTGCAAGTAATTTAAGGCGTATGTATCACCTGCCAGAACCCCAGGCCAGTTATAACAAACAGTGTGTGGAAAAATTCGCCAAGGAGAATGAGGATTTAGCAGAGTGCACAAAAAGCTGATCTGTGAAGGAGGAACCATTAAAGAAGGATAAAAATGGTATGTACACCACAGGCTCCCTCTCTTCTCCCTATTTTTTTGTCATTGCAATGTTGTGTAGACTATTTGGGAAGCCAGATATCAATAAGTTTTCATTAGAATGGTTTACTTTATTGGATGCGGCCACCAATGTCACCATAATTGATTGGGCCCAAATTTTATCAGATATTTAGCTTCTGTTATTTTAAGTTATCAAAATAAAAGAAGTTTTGCTCAAAGGTTTTACCCTCCATTCTTTTTAAGTGCCTACGTCACGGATACCATTTGTTTTGTCTCCAATTTTCCCATCATGGGGTGGAAATAGACATTACAGAGACCTCTTCCTATTCAGGTTTATCACGAAGAACTGTGGGAATCCAATTTCATTCCACATTTATACAAGATTTGTCATGGAGTAATGCTTCCTATTCATAAAATGTTATATAACAAAGACGCCCCAAGATTCTCCTAGAAGTTGAAATTGACATTCTCCCTCTGGGAAGATGGTTCGGAGAGGAGTTATTCACGTACATTAGGGTATTTGGGAGCATTGTTCCGCCTCATGTACTTCCTCTATATGTCCCCAATAAAATAATGGCCCGAAAATAGCTTACCAGACTTGTGGTGTTGGGGGAATGAGCAGAGAACTCAAGAATTCTAAGAAGGTCATTTAGCCTCAATTCCCTGTAGTCTGTGGGGCTTTTGCATTATTTGACTTAGGGCATGCTTTTAAAGAAGTTGATAATATGCTATGTTTATAGCTACCCAAGTTCCCAGGGAGGCAATACAATCCCTTTGATGTTATAAATAGTTTTACAACGATGGTCAAAATAAAAGCATTTACTAAAGAAGACGGTCTCTTCGACGATGTCTTTCAGCAGAACAACACTCTTAGAGAGATTCTACATATGGCACAAATTTAGCTCAACCAAGGAAAACTTCAAGAGTTTAACCATTACAGAGAACAGACATTGGCAAATGTCCCATTGGGCAAATTGCACATTGAGCCAATAAGGGAGCCCACTCCCAGTATTAGCATAAGCGGAAGTTCAAGAGAAGAGAAGTCTAAATCAAAGTCCGAAAGGGAATCAGTTGAAAAATTAGGTAATTAGTCAAAGAGTGAACACAACAGAAGTGAAGGGTCAATCATAGATACATCTCAAGCTATAGAAAACCCTGACCAACAGGTTTTGTCCTCAAAACAGACCGAGACTCCCGCTCCCCTCACAAAGCCAACAAAGCCAATTATTGTAGATCTAGAAAAAGAATTTTAATGAGCTAATCACCACTGAGGAACAGAGTGCATAGCCACTGATAAACCCAGGGGAGACAACGATAGAAATGATAATAGAAGAGGTTATTAATACTCAAGGCATAGACCGTTTTCCTGTTGTTCCGTCATTCGAAATTGTACTGAAAATAGGGGAGATTACTCCTCTGGATGTATTTTATAGCCTGCAACATAAGGCTATTGTCAGGAGACAAAGGAAGAAACGAAAAATAGATACTGTACTCTCTCCAGAGGCTGAACCTTTGGATGTCCTTTGGCAAGACCCAACTAACAATCCATCGGAAAACCTAACTAGGCTCTCTCCGATTGCAGGGGCATATGCCTCTCCAACAATTGATAAAGTAACTGAAGTTCAAATGCTATTAAAACAAAAGGAGAATAAGATCCTATTTTTGGAACAACAACTACAGGAGGCCAGCGTCAGTCGAGAAGCAGAGATACAATTGGCAAAGCTCCAGCAGGACTTCCAACAAATGCAATTGAACTATCAAATTAGTCTGGCCAATAAAGAAGAACAATTACAGACCATGATAGGATTGCATAAGGATGATCGTAAAATAGAAGAATTCATCACAGAAGCCCTTGCTCTCAATGACCAACTTTTGTAACAGGAAGAAACACTCTGCCAAAGGATTTCGCAATGGAATTCCCATTACGAAAAAATTGATAACATTACAAATCAAGTCATAGATTTACGATTTGATTATGATTAAATTTTTAAGAATGTTTCTAAATTTTTGAATTGGCAGAAATCAGAGGAAGGAAAAAAAGCAGAATTTCCTAGGATCGATGAATCTCATAAAGAAATGTTATTTGCAAAATGGGATGCACAGCTTAAGGAAGCAGAGCAGGCGATGGAGGAAGCGGCAATAGCAGTAAACAATGTCATTAACTGCATCAACGAAAATCAGCACAAAGAAAATTTAATATCAGAGACCACTCCAAGATTCCTCCCAAAGGCACAACAGCTTCAAATAAGGTGGAAGCAAACGACAGAGGAAAAGGCAGAGTCAATTAAATAGAGAAGCAAGTTAGGATAGGACACTTACTAGCAGTTTCTGGTAAAGCCACATAGCCAATGGATGACTCTGAAATGCCTCATAACGTCTGCCGAAAAGATAGTGCCAGCACTTGCCAATTCCATATTCTTAGGACAATTAAAATCTGAGGTTGGCCAACCGACGCTCTTGAAGCCCATGCTGGATATTTGCAACTTAAAAGAGCATATGCATGATTTAGCATAGATACAGTTTTAGTTTGATTTTAGCTCATTTTTTCTTAAAATGAGGAAGGTGGTTTAAACCTCTTCATCTATTTTTGTAATATTTATTTTTAGTTTTCATTACAGTAGTATTTAAACCCCTTTCATGCATTTAGAGATGGGTCCATAATGTTATCAAAAACAATTCTTAAAAACGTGCAGTTTTCCCCCCATCGAGGAGGTTTTGATAAATGAATGGAACGAGATTTATTTATATGTGAGTTTGATTTCTGCTATTGAAATGCACTTTTGTACTCTTAGTGGATATTGAATTATTTGAAAATAAATCTATATCGCTGAAGCTCATGAGTAGAACTTATTACTAATGGTATTTTTATCTCTTAATACTTTTTGCTTATGTGCCAAGTGATAAATTATTTTCAGTTATTGATATATGAAACTCTGAATATTCAGTTTTTATTATTGCACTTTTGTATGGTAATAACTATTCTTTTTATGCCGAGAATATGAATAACTCTTATGCGATGTGTTTATCATAATTGTTTCGGCTAATTTCTTATACAAAACAATCATTTTTAATGGATTCTTTTCTTGTGGTGATTGAATGACCTTTATTACAAATTGCTGTTGGAAATTACTTTAGATCGCATGAGCGAAACGTTACTCTTGGGATAGTTTATAGTTAGATGTTTTCCTCTATTAGAATAAAATTGCATATCTTAGTTAATAGATAAATTAGATTTAGAATAAGAATTCACCCCATAAACCTTAAAAAGAAAAACATCATACTCTTATTGAACCATCATAAACAAATTGGGAAATTGGTCCTGAGCCACTATCCTAAACGGAAAAGGCGCTGCTTTCAAGGTCCGGATCGGGTGGTTATCCCCCTTGTTGTAGACCTGATTTTCGGGCCTTCAACATATTTGGCACTAGAAGGAGGGCATGAACTATGAATGGGGAACGAATTCAAATCCATAGCCCATTCTGAGAGTAAATCTCCGTCAACATCTCCTCCGACACCCCCCTCGCATTATGAATCTACAATTTCTAAGTGAGAAGTTGAGAAAACAACAACCATTGCTAAAAACCTGAACATTTCAGATAAATCCACTGTTGAACCTCCTGAAGTTCATTGTTTAATTTATAAACTTCAAGTATTTTCAATATCACCATAGAAATCTGAGTTATCTCAAGGCAGTGTGACTTCGCAATACATTCCTTCCCATCCTCTTACCAGATTACAAAGTGAAAAGCTTGGTATTGAACCAACAAAATTCCCTCTGCCTAAAAGAAAAAGAGCAAGGAAGATACCAGAAGGGTCTGATAGTGAGACTTTTTCATCATCATCATTCATTTCATCTAATCCGTTGCAAAGTCAACCATCTACTCCCCAACTCCATATTGTTGCTCAACAGGGTATTGGAACTTCAACATCATCTTCCCAACCACTTGTAACCTCATCTGCCCTTTCCTCTGTTAGTATTTCAATGATGGCAGGAAATCCTCCACCAAGGCCATGGGCCAATCTAGGGGTAGTCACAATGCCTACACCCTTGAGTCAATTGCCGGCTCATCTTGAAAAATGGCTCCCCAAGTTTAACCTAGATATAGGCGTATTGGCAGAAGAACACATAAACAACTTTATGTTGTCAATAAAATTAAAAGGAGTTACTGAAGAAGATGTTGTTGTTAGGCTTTTCCCATATACTTTACAAGGAGCAACTGAGTCTTGGTATTTTTCATTACCATCAGGATCCATTACTAGTTGGAACATTTTCCAAGAGTAGTTCTTGAATAAATTCGGTGATGATAGGTCTACAACGACATTAATCAATGATTTCTCAAATCTTAAAATCGAATCAAGAGAACCTATTAAAGATTTCAACTCACGATTTAATAAACTCTTAAATAAGATTCCTACCACATCTAAACCTAGTGAAGAGGTTCGAAGTGAATGGTATATATCTGCCTTACCTTCGAATATAGCAATCTTTGTAGATAGGGCTACTAAGCCAACATTGGCTGAAAACATGAAAGAAGCGATAGCGGTAGAAAAACGTATCCTAGCTTTAGAAAAGAAAAATTTTGTAGATGAAAGAAAATCTAAAAAGGTTGCTTTTAGAGATGACCCTAAGAAAAAACAATCAAAGGACCCATTCGACTTGGAAGGGTTACAAAAAGTTTTAAAAATCATTTCCAACGAAATGGTTGATATTAAGAAACAAGTGGCAGAAACCTCTTTCAAGAAACATTTCAAACCTTTTAGGAAGAATCCTTCAACCGATCCGAAGCCTCCCAATGCTATAACAAACACAGAATTGGAAGGAGAAGAAGAGGAGGTTTCAAATGAGGAACATACTGATGATGATGAGGTTGTAGAACTACAAGAAATGTGGGATTTCATTTTTGCAAATGAAGAAGATCAAGAAGCATTACCAATCACTACTAGAAATAGAAATCTACTTGATCCTCCACAATCTAGTTCTAAATAGAGAAACCCAAGCCCAGCTTCTAAAGATAAAATTGCAGGTAAGAAATCATCAGCAAAGGCTACTTAGACAAACCTAGTCCATTCTAATTCAACAACTCCATCTAAAACACTTATCATTTCCGATGAAATGGAATATAATATTGTTGAGGACATGAAGAAGACTAGGGCCAATATTACTTTTCATGAGCTGAGTAAATTAAAGCATCAACAGAAACTACTTTTGAAATAACTGCATGTAGTACCGATTGTGCCTCTACCTACCGTTGTAATCTCACAAGCTACTAATGAAATGGGAAGGCCTCTGACTGGTATGTCAAATAAAGTTGATCCAAATGACATTGCTTTAATTGGAAGAAGGTCAAAATCCCATACTCTTCCATTCCTCCTTACCTTTGAAATTTTCAATAAAAATTTGCATAACTGTTTGGTAGACTCTGGTGCGTTATCTAATATTTTGTCTAAGATAGTTTGTGCAAAGTTAAATGTCCAACCTCAAAAGTTTGCAGTACTCATAGTGCAGCTAGATCAGTCTCAAGTCGAAGTTACTGGAGAGCTCAATCAAGTAACCATAAGGCTTTCATCAAATCCAAAGGTATGTCAAGTCATTGATATACTTCTTGTAGATATTCATGAGTTTTATGGATTAAATTTTAGCAGGGATTGGTCAGAAAATCTTGACGGTTACTTTGCAACCCAATGGTCACACATGTGGCTCCCTTACAATGGTAAACCAAATCAGATAAAGGTTGAGTGAGAAAGACACCAAAAATACATAGTAACAAAGTTAGAATGAGAAAATGAACCTATAGCATACAACAATAATATAATTGGAAATTATTCTGTTGATTCATTCTTAGGGAATTTAAATGCTCATACTTCACCTTTTATAGAAAATTCAGTTTTATTTCAGATAGAATTTTTTTTTCAAACGGATATTTCCAAATGCATTAATTTTGTAGATAGGCCTATAAATAAATCTTTGTTTTGGAAATTGTTTTTCAACAGTTCTAAGTCTAATGGTGGAGTAGGAGCAATTTGTATATTAATTAGTCCAAAATGAGAGAAAACCATGCTAACCTATAGAATCAAGCTCGATTGCACAAATAATACCGTGGAATGTGAAGCTCTAGTGCAAGGGTTATACAAGGCAATCAGACTTGACATAAAATATCTATAAGTCTTTGGGGATTTGGAGATTGTTATTAAGCAGATACGAAATATTATACATTGTCTATTAGGTCACCTAAACCATTATCAATTGTTAGTACAAGCCCTGACTTCACATTTTATAGCATTCAATATTTCATCTATTCCTAGACTCCAAAATGTTAGTGTTGACCTCCTCGCCAATGTAGCTTCCAAGCTCATTCTCTCATAGGACTATAGTCCAGACAGATTCTCAATCAAATTAATATTTAGACCCTCTAACTCGAATAATGTTACAAACTAAAGAGTTTTTAATGATGACCTTGATAAATTGTAAGTTTTCTGACTTTAGAAGGCTCTTACAATAATCAGATAATTGATGAAGACCAACATGACAAGCAGTTACAACAAGGAAGCACCAATAATTTTAAACCCAAATTTGTAGTCAAATTGGAAGACCTATATGATTTAAAGGATAGATTCAAAAGGTCCACCAATTCAAAACTTCAGAGTTCAACTCTGAGATATGAATTAGTGAATCTAGGAACTGACATAAAGCCGCAGAATATCAAGGTATTGGTCTAACTCTAGAGGAAAAATCAGCCTTCATTTGACTTTTGAAAAAGTATAAAAATGTCTTTTCTTGGAATTACGATGACTTCAAGACTTACGACACTTTAATCATACAGCATACAATTCAGATGATCGCTAACGAAAAACCGATCCAGCAGAAGCTCAGGAAAATCCATCCTAATTTAGAAAACCAGATTAGGTCTAAACTGAACAAATAACTGAAAGCGAAAATTATTTTTCCTATTCGACATTTTAGATGGTTTTCTAACCTGACACCAGTCAGAAAGAAAAACAGAGATATCCAGATTTGTATTGACTTTCGAAATCTCAATAAAGCCCGCCAAAAGGACAATTTTCCACTACCCCCTATGGAATAGATATTACAAGCAGTCGCAAGGTCTGAACTAGTGTCCTTTTTAGATGGCTTCTCTGGGTATAACCAAATTTTAGTCCACCTGGATGATCGATTGAAAACAACATTTAGAATGAAATGGGGAACGTATGCGTATCAAGAGATGCCATTCGGGCTGATTAATGCTGGTAACACATTTCAAAGGGCCATGGATATTGCATTTAAAGGATTAGTGAATAAGTCAGTGGTGATTTACTTAGATGACATAACAATGTATTCTAAAAAACGTAGTAATCACCTTAGAGATTTAAAACAGATCTTCCAACGATGTCAAAAATATGGGATCTCACTTGATCCAAAAAATTCATTTTTTGCATTAAGTGAAGGAAAGCTTCTAGGATTAATAGTGTCTGACTCTGGAATCCATATTGATCCATATAAGATTAAGGAGATTTCTGAGATATCCTTACCCCATAAGAAAAAATCAATTCAATCTTTTCTTGGTCAGATCAATTTCGTTAAAAGATTTGTCCCCAACTTTTCAAGAATTATGTCACCTCTCCAAGAAATGATTAAGAAAAACTCTCTCTTCAAATGGGGTCAAGAAGAACATGAAGCATTCAACTTGATAAAACAAGCGATTATAAATGCCCCATCTCTAGCGACTCCAAACTTTTATGATCCCTTCATTTTGTATACATTTTCCTCTGAGAAATCGTATGCTGCAATACTCATGCAAGCCAATCAAGATAAAGAAGAAGCCCCAATTTCCTTTTTCAGTTCAAACTTGCAAGGAGCCGAATTAAATTACTCTGACGTTGAGAAACAGGGTTACGCTGTATTCAAAGCAATCAAACACTTTAGACCTTTTCTTCTCAAGACTCATACAAAAATAATAGTACCATTTCCAGCGGTAAGAAATCTTTTGGTACAGAAAGGTGTTGGTGAAAAGAGAGCGAATTGGGT
>APFE030348843.1:0-11648 GCA_000404065.3 Pinus taeda
GAAGCGGGAAGACTTCAGGGGGGCTGGAGTAGAGGGAAGGGGAGAGAAGGAGGGGCATGGAAGGTACAGGGGTTAGGTGGTGGAGAGGGTGGGTATCTCACTAGGCTAAGGGGACAGAAGGGAAACATCCCCATAGAAGAGAGGGGTTGTGGTTGGATTATACAGTAAAACTATCAAAATAAGGATGATGTTGGGCATGTGTGCATCAATACCATCCTCCTCCCAATACTTTGAGAGAGCCTTGACGTGACTTAGGAATTTTGAATAGTTATTGTTTGTTAATCTGGTTGTCCTTGGCATTGATAGCTTCACAATGTTGACATAGATCACCTTCTTCCAACTCATGCCATCACCATGATCTCAGTCATAAGCTCCCTTCTTTCCCCTCGTTTGCTAATGTGTCTACAAGCTTATTATCGTTTCTTCTAATGGCCTAGAAATGTAAGCCTTCCATGTTGTCTATATTTTTTTTAATTCTCTGCATGATTTTATTTAGGTGCTAATTATCCGAGACTTTGGCCACTTAAATACCTTGATGGAGCTTCTTACAGACCTCTTTGGCGAGAGTTGAATCCCATTCCACAATTAAGGGGATTGACTTATGGCTTTTCACGATGGTAATGTTGTGTTCTAGAGGATGTAATTTTGTTGCGTTATTAGTTGCTGAACCAATATTACTCTCGTAGATCAATAGTATTTCTCCTTGAGTGTTCCTGAAGATGCCTCTGAAACCTGCTAGGCCCGAGTTTCCTTCAGCCATGTTGTCGTAATTAACCTTAACAATACCCCAGCACCGGGGGCAACCATTTGTCGTTATGTTCTCCTTTTCTAGAAAAAGAGGTGACCTCAGGGGTGCTAGCTTGATGGAGGTCCAACATGGAGAGAATTCTCACATCTGGCTACTGGGAGGGTCATTGGTGTTCTGAAGAGGGGAGGAGGCCACTGACTATCAAATGGAGCTCTTGATCTTAGATAAGTTGATTTCCTCCTGAGATGAAATACCTCAGAAAATTATAGTGTTACATTCCTTCCAGAGAGCCCAACAAACCGTCCATGGGATGATATTCCATGCCCTGTTAATCGGAGCATGGGGGGAGAAGGAAGTGCGCCAATTAGAGATGGTGTTGAGGATGGAAGAGGGATCCTGATCTGATATTTTAAAGACTAAATAAACCCAATCCCAAATTTTGATCGCATAGAGACATTCGTTTAGGAAATGGTTTGAAGATTCTTCCTCTTAATAACAAAGTTGGCATCTAGAGGGTCCAATAAAACCTTTTTTTTAAGGTTTTCCTATGTTAGAATTTTCCGATGGAAGACAAGCCAGAGAAAGATGTAGATTTTTGGCCATTGTCTTTTGTCCAAAATTGAATTCCATTTGGAGTTAGGTTGGATTTGATCATGTTCAACAATGTATCTGTATGCTTCCTTTATGTTGAAGTGACCAGCTATGTTTTTTCCCCAACTAATTTTGTCATCTGTGGTGTCATGGAGGATTTGTCTCTTTTGGAGTTCCATTGATAGTTCAAAACAAACCTAAGGGTTGATATGGGGCATCTAGTCTTTTTGATCAATCCATTCTCTCCAATTGTTCCCTTCTACGCTAGGTTTCCAGTAATGACAAACCCTGCTCCTACCTCTATTTTGCATTTCAGACTTAATTAATTGATATTGATCCTTATCAAGTTCAGGGCTTTGCTACCAGACATCTTCCCAGAAGAGTCCCTTGTCTCCATTACCAACCTCCCAGAAAATGTGTTTTTGGATGATAGCTCGATTCTCCCACGTTTGGTTCAAGATTACAAAACCTTTGATGGTATTGTTTAGCCTTACTGTGAGTGGGTGGGATCATACTTTTCTTTCCATAGGGTTCCCCAAGGTGAAATTGAGATTTTCAATCCATCTCCAAAGAGTTTTAGCTCCCAAGGCCTTCCCTAGGAGCTCAATGTCCCTAAGTCCTAGGCCTCCGTCCTTTTTGGGCCTAGAAATTTTTTTCGATGCAACTAGAGCCCATTTCTATGTTTTGTCTGCTCCTCTCCACAAGACGTTCCTTTGTAGATTTATAATTGCATTGGAGATCACATTTGAGGTAGCCAAAGCTGAAGATAGGTATTGTTGGATCGCCCGTAAAACAATTTCTATAAGAACAAGACGACCTGCCAGATTCAGTGATCAGAAGGTCTAGTTGGCTAGCCTCTTTTCTAAGTTATTTATCAAAGCTTCCCAAGTGGCTTCCCAAGTAGCTCGAGCCAGAGGCCTGTCAATCAAAGGAAACCCTAGGTATTTGGAGGGGAGAGAGCTTATGGAGAAGTCGAGGATTCGAGAAATTTTTTTTCAAATATGAAAAGGAGTATTGAAGAAGAATAATTTATATTTTTCAGTATTGATGGACATGCCAGAGGCCGTGAAGAAGTCAGAGAGAATGGTATTGAAGAAGGAAGCTTCTTTGAAAATCAGGAGCCCCATAAGAAAATTTTCATCCACAAATTGTTAGTGCGTGGAGGGAGGAGCAGAGGCATGAGGTTGGAGACCAGAAATCCCATTGGCTAACAAGGCTACCGATATGGAGCAACTAATCCCTTTGGCCATTATAACAAAAAGAAAGGGGGAAATTGGGCCCCCCTACCTAATGTCGTTAGAGGGGTGGAAGGGCGCAGACAGGGATCCATTCAGGAGGATGGAGAAGTGATCCAGGTGTATTTCAAAAAAGTATTATTGGCATGGTGAAAGGCTCAAAACTCAAAGTGGAAAAATCTGGATAAACTTAGCATCGGATCAAAGTGCTCATCATCATGATTCCAACAGTGTGAATGACACTCAAATTCGAGTCCAGATGACGAAGTTAGAACAAGTCAAAGTTTGATTTTTGACTTGTCCAAGTAGCAGGGAGTAGATGACATGGAAAAGTTTCAACGAATGAGGGAGCGCCACTTATAAAGTTGCCTTTGGGCCCCGTATATCGCATATTGTTGAAAAGGAGGAGCGGCTTAAGGAGAATTAGCCCCTGGCATTTCTGGTTGTGATTATGATATCACATATCATAGGCTGGAGGAGGAACAAAAATGTTAAGAATCGGCCTTGGCGAAGACCTGATTGTGATGTGATATTATTTCATATCGCAATCACAGAATAAGGATTGTGTTACAAAAGGCCCACGAGGAAAGCACCGATCACGATATTTCGATGGGGGGCCAAATCTAAAATGTTATATATTATTATTTTTAAATCTCGACAGGTCCACCATATCACAGAGAACTGGAGCTGGGTTGATACGTCGATGGGTTCCACGCCGATTGCGATTTGCAGGGAGGATATAGACACGATATTTTGTATGGTGTTTTCTATAATTCTGAAGGGTCTGTATATCACAGGATGCTTGTGTCTTAGCTTGGACTATCCACCGATAAGTTGGAAATGTTGAAACTGATGCCGTCAAGACTCATGCGTAATTGAGATGGGTTTGCCTTGTTGGAAGGGGGATTCACTATTGTGGTAGGGTTGTTGCCATGAATCCTTCTGAACCGATTCTGCCTGCTAACTTGGGTTCGTATGTTAGAACTGCCGCAATTTTGAGGGATACCGCCATGCTTATATATATGACTATTTGTGTTGGGAGAAAGTGGAGTGGATTGGCTGAATACTCAGAATCTATTGCACACAGCAAACCCTGACCCTAGCAGCACGCTGAAACCTTTCCTTGAGTAGCAGCGAGGTTCCGAGAAGGTTACAGAAGGCCCGATTATCCAAATTAGGAGTTTGGATAGGTGTTTTTGCACTATTTTTCTCTAGTATTTCAGTGGTACTATTTGTTTCTGAAGTTGGGTCTCCATTCTCTACCCATATTTCATCTTGGAGGTATCAGAGTTTTCACATAGCATACATAGGTGGAAACTCTGTTTGATTCAGGTTCCCAAGCAAACTTAATCTCAGAGTCCTTAGTGAAAAGGTTAGGCCTTTAAACTAAACCTCATCCAAGTCCATACCCACTTGGTTTGGTAAGCGATAAAGCCCAATTTCAGGTCACCAAGCAGTGTAAGGCCAGATTTGTAATTGCTTCTAAATTAGTTTATGAGGTAGAGTTAGACGTAGTACCTTTGGACATCTGTGGAATCATCATGGGAAGCCCATATCTATATGACAAAAAGGCCATTTTCTTTCAGTGTGAAAACAAATACCACCTCACAAAGGATGGGGTAGAGTATATAGTCAAAGTTCATCATACAAAATTTAGTGCTAGCCTTGTAAGTGCAAGACAAATTAAAAGACTATTTAATTCTAGCAAATGGTGCATGCTCATGGTAGTGAAGGTGAAAGAAGTTGAGACGGATAACGCTTACAAAGGATGTGATCCTGATCATAAGAAGGAATTATTTGAAATTGTTTCTGACTATGATGAATCGTTTCAAGAACCGAGAGGATTGTCCCCTAAACGATAAATCCAACATGAGATCCATTTGCAACAGGACGCTCTTTTACCAAATGTTGGCATGTAAAGGATGGCTTCTATCGAGATCGAGGATATCAAGAAACAGGTGCAGGAACTATTAAATAAGGGATTCATCATAACAAGTTCTACTCCTTGTGGCTCACCGATCATGTTGGTGCCCAAGAAATATGACACATGGATAATGTGCGTAGATTACAGGGTGTTGAACAAGATCACGGTGAGGAATCAATACCCTCTCCTTCGCATTGATGAATTGTTAGATCAATTGAAAAATGTTGTTTATTTTCCAAAGCTAGATTTGCATAGTGGTTATCACTAGGTTAGAATTATGGAGCAGGAAATATGGAAAATTGCATTCGAAACCAATTAGGTGTTGTTTGAATGCATTGTGATTCCATTCAGACTGTGCAACACTCCACCCACATTTATGACAGTAATGAATGAGTTATTTAGTCCTTTTCTTGATAATTTTGGTCTTGTGTATTTGGATGATATTCTTGTGTACAGTAGGACATGGGAGGAACATATGTGTCACATTAAGAAAATGCTTGATGTTCTGAAGAATGAGAAACTATATTTGAAACTGTCAAAGTATGAGGTTGGGAAGACTGCTCTGATTTATTTAGGCCATATTGTTGGTAATAGACAACTAAGGATAGATCCCTATAAGTGGAGGCAATAATGAATTGGCATGAGCCCACGAATGTTATAGAAGTTCAAAATTTTTTGGGCGCAATGCAATATTGGAGAAGGTTCATTGTGAACTTCTCTATTTTCACAACCCCCTTGCATGCCTTGACTAGTGTGAGGCAAGCCTTTCAGTGGGGAGGAAAACAACAAAAATCCTTCAACACACTGAAAGAGAAGATCAGCGTAGAACTAGTGCTAGCCTTAGCAGACCTTCAGCAACCTTTCTAAATTGAAACAGATGCCAACGAATATGCCATGGCATTATATTGATGTAGGAAAGAAGGCCTCTATGTTATCATTCAGAGACTTTCTCCGAGGATTTTGTGAATTATCCTATGTATGATAGAGAGTTTGTACACCTTGGTCTAGAGTGGAAAGAACTGGAAACACTATCTGATCGGCAAGGAGACCATCATCCACACGGATCATCACCCCTTGTAGTATCTTTAGTCATGGACCAAGATTCAACAAGCCTGTCACTTTAGATGGATGGGATTCCTCCAATAGTTTCATTTTGTAATAAGATATAATAAGGGCACAACCAACAAAGTAGAAGATATGCTTTCTCGCCCTCCTATTTCTACATCAGTAGTTTTATAAAATGTTTCTTTGTCGTTAGAAAGTTATGCTAAACAGCGTGCTAACGATAGTGATTTTAAAGAAATCTATGCAAAACTAACCCGTGGATTGCAGGTGGACAATTATTACTTGCAGGGAAATCTATTGTACCAGCTTGGAAAACTATGTATACCTGATGATGAAAGGGTTCAAGTAATCCAAGAGGCTCATACCTCTGTCATGTCTGGTCATTTTTGAATTGAGAAAACTTTTTCATTTGCAGAGGTTTTGTTATTGGCCTCATATCAAAAACATTGTGACTCGCTTTGTAAAGCATTCTGTGTTGTGTTCTATTTCAAAGCCCTCTAATAGAAAACTTGGGCTATACACACCACTCCCTATTCCGAGTCAACAATGGGAAAGTGTGTCCATGGACTTTGTAGGAGGTTTTCCTATGTCTAGGAAAGGTCACAAACATTTGTATGTCATTATGGATAGGTTTAGTAAAATGTGTATTTTAATGCCTTGTAAAAAACAGGCCACTGCTAAGAAAACTGCTTTTCTTTTCTTTTAGCACGTTTGGGTCTATTTTGGTTTGCCCACATCTATTGTGACAGATTGAGACTCTCACTTTCTTGGAGATTTTTGGACTAGATTGTGGAGAATTATGGACACCAAGTTGAAAAGAAGTACGACATTTCATCCAAAGACGATGGATAGAGAGAGGTTGTCAACTGCACTATGGTACACTTGTTGTGAACAACACCAAAATTTGAGTCCAGATGACGAAGTTAGAACAAGTCAAATTTGAGTTTTGACTTGTCTAGATAGGAGGGAGAAGATGAAATGGAAAATTTTCAACGAATGAGGGAGCACCACATGGCAGATTGCCACTAGGCCCTGCATATTGCATATCGACAAAAAGAGGAGCAGCTTAAGGAGAATTGGCCCCTGGCATTGCCAGCTGTGATTGTGATATCGTATATCACATGCTAGAGGAGTAACAAAAAGGTTAAGAATCGGCCTCGGCGAAGACCTAGTTGTGATGCGATACTATCGCATATAGCAATCACAAAACATTGAAGGTATAACAAAAGGCCCTGGTGGAAAGTGCCAATTGCGATTTCGTGATAAGCAGTGATTGCAATATTGCGATAGGGGGCCAGACCCGAAATGTTATATATTGTCATTTATAAATCTCGTGAGTTCGTCATATCGCAAAGCACCAGAGATGGGTTGATACGCCGATGGGTTCCACGCCGATTGTGATTTTCGAGGAGGATCTGGACGCGATATTTTGTATGTTGTGTTCTATAAATCAACGGGTCCATATATCGTAGGATGGTTGTGTCTTGGCTTGGACTATCCACCAATAAGTTGGAAACTCTGAAAAACATGTTGCCAAAACTCATGCATAGTTGAGATGGGTTTCCATTGTTGGAACAAGGCTTCACTATTGCAGTAAGGTTGTTTCCGTGAATCCTTCCGACCCAATTTTTCTTGCTAACCTGGGTTCTTATGTTAGAACTGCCCCGATTTTGAGGGATGCTGCCATGCTTATATATACGACTATTTTTGTTGGGACGAAGCGGAGAGGACTAGTCAAATATTTAGAATCTGTTACACACAACAAACCCTAACCCTGGCTGTAGGCAAGAACCTTGCCTTGAGAAGCAGGGAGATTCCGGGAAGGTTGCAGAAAGCCCGATTATCCAAATTCAGAGTTTGGATAGGTGTTTTTACAATATTTTTTTTCCAGGAGTTTAGTGGTACTATCTGTTTCTGAATCTAGGCTCTCCATTCTGTGCCCATATTTCAGCTTGGAGGTATCAAGGTTGTCATTTCTTGTTGCTCGTTCTTTTTTATCTCTTTTATGCCACTAATAGAAAGAAGGCCACCCCACTTTTGAGCAGGGCCCAAAGATGTGGATGAACTCCATAATCAAATCACTGTCTCATGGTTTATTTTTTGTTCTAATTATTTCCGCATTGTTTATATGCTTTTAAGTTCCATGGCTAATTAACATTGTTATATGTAATTTATATCCATATATAAGTAAAAGATCCTATATCAAGAAGAATGCTCCAGACACCATTTCCATGATCCATTTTATACTCTCTTTGTGGGACCCATAAGATGCTAGAACTTCTCTCATGTAGGCCCATCTTATCTTGTCGATGGCCTTAGACATGTATAATTGGATCATCATGCTAGACTTCTTTTGTGAGTTGAGAGAGTGAATGAGTTCATGGCAGAGGATGATACTGTCCATGATTTTCCTTCCTTCCACATAGCCAAATTGATGATGAGAGATAAGGAGAGGCAGGATAGATTTTAGATGATTGGCCAAGACTTTGGAAATGATTTTATAAATGACATTGCAGAGGGAAATGGGTCGAAACTTGTCCATGGAGTTTGCTTAGTTTCCCTTGGAAATTAGAGTGAAGAACATGGATATGAGGGATTTTAGGACATAATTTTGAATGCGGCAATCTTCAACAAGGGCATGGACATCATGTTTGAGGATTAGCGAGCAGGATTTGTAGAAAACAATGGTAAAACCATCCGGACCCAGGGCCTTACAATTGGGCATACTCATAACAACATCCTCCACTTCCTGGAGAGAAACTTTTCTTAAGAGAATTTTATTATGATCTTCAGTGAGGATCTTGGGAATGTGCTTGGCTATTTTTTTAATATCCTCATCTTGATCATTCCTTGGCTCCTTGAGAAGCGAGCTAAACTATTGAGTTAACTCATCTTCCATTTCCTCTTGAGAGTGAATGAGGTGTCCCTGTCGACTCTTTAGAGCCAGAATTTTGTTGTTTCTTATATGCTCTATCATCGATTTGCAGAAAAATATTGTATTCTTTTCCACACATTTTAGCCATCTTATTTTTTATTTTTGCTACCATAGATTATCCTCCTGAATGGATCTTTCCTCCAAGTTTTGTTGTAGTTTTTGATCTTCTTGTTTGTTGTGTTATGTGATCCCTTCTTCAATGATGTGACTCTAGAGGAGCTCCATCTTAAGCTCCATTTTTTTTTGTAATGATATTGCTAAATGATTCTCTATTCCATTTTTTAATTTCCTCTTTGATATCTTCTAGTTTATGTTGGAAGGTGTACATCTTGTTGCCAAATATACTAGATGAGTTATTCCACCGTAGCCTCATTTTGTCCAAGAATTTTGGGTGATCCAACCAGAAGGCCTTGAATCTAATAAGATTATTTTTAGGACTAGTGGAGATATGAAACTTAAGAGAGATAGGCCAATGATAAAAACCCGCTTGCAGAAGAATACGAGCCTCTGTTTCCCAAGAGATTAAATAAGCTTCTTTAGAGAGGAGGAAACGAATTATCCTAGAGGCTATTTGTCGATCACCACTTCTTTGATTGTTCTAGGTGAAAGTACCATTGCTTGTGGGGATGCTGATAAGATTGAGCCTTTCAATAGTTGAAAAGAAGGCATCATAGTCCTTGTCCAATTTTTGGATTCCTCCCCTCTTTTCTCCCAATTTTTTTATCATGCTGAATTCACGAACAATGATTTTGTAAGGAATATGAATGCAATCGAGCAGATTGGAGATGCATTGAAGCATATTGATTCGATCTATCACCTTGTGGGGAGCATAGATATTGGTTATGCAGATGTTATCATTATTGGGTTGTGTTATATTCTTTCCACGACTAGCCCACATAGTTAACCGGGGGGTTAGAGGTGGGGCAAAGCCCCTCCTTTGTTGTGCCGATTGTGTAGCGGGGGGGTCAGAGGGCGTTTTGAGGGGTGCAGGTAACCCCACTCTATGGGGTCTAGGGAAGCGCCTCGAAAATTTTTGTTTTTGGACCCTATATTAGGTTGGGCGGACCTACCAATGGTTTTGTGCATGATTTTTCACATATGGTTTTGGACGTGATGGTTTTCGGTCCATGGTTTTGGACGTGATGGTTTTTGGTCCATGGTATTGGATGCTTCGACATGTATAAATATGTATTGTAACATTGAAAGGAACATAATGAAAAATCAACCTAGTAGTCTCGGTTTTGGGATCCAGGGGGGAATCTCTATGTACATGTGTTTTATGTGTTATGCTCTGGCATTTTTTATTTTCTGTGTTTTAGAATGTGTTTTATGGAAACTCAAGATGGAGGATTTGTTGGTGGATAAAGATTAGTAGATCGTGGTAGATTCGGGTACTAAACCAACGGGAGTGTCCGAAGAAGAATGGAAGAAGTTTGATCGAAAGGAAAAGAGTGCAATATGATTATGTGTCTCAGATTCAGTATTGTTGAATCTATCAGGGGAAGCTATGGCGAAGGCTTTGTGGGACAAGTTAGGGATTTTGTACCAATATAAGTCTCTGGTGAATAAATTGTTCATGCAAAAAAAGATATATAACTTGAGGATGAATAATGGAGACTCGATGACAGAGCATCTGAATGCATTTAATACTGTGGTAAGTAAGTTATTATTTGTTGATATTAAAATTTTAGATGAAGATAAGTGCATCAGTTTATTGTGTTCTCTACCAGATTCATGGGATAGTCTGGTTATTGCAAATAGGTCAGCAATGCAACTGCCTTGTAGTTTGATGAAATATCTCATTCTGCTGGACAGAGGAGATTGGAATGGAAAATATGGAGAGCCAAAATGGTGATGCCTTCTTCGTACGAGACGGTCTAGAACAACAACAAAACTAAGTTCACGAGTGGGGATCTAAATCTGAGGAGATCTAAATCTCCAGGAAAACGTGAAAGGTGGTGTGCTGGAAATGCAAAAAGGAAGCACTACAAAAGGGTTGCTAATCTAAAGCTCCTGACAAAAGGAAGGATCTGATTGATGCTCCTTCTACAGAGGTGAAAACCACCTCAATGACAGGTGGGATTGTACTTTGGCTTTTCAAGTAACATGTAGATCATGAGACAGGTGTGACTCAGGTGCTCTTCACTTCACTCCCCATAGAGAGTGGTTCTGCGAGTATGAGAAATATGATAGTGGTGATGTCTTCTTGGGGGATGACAGGAAGGCTAGAATTTTCGGTCGCCGAAAAGAAAAGTTGAAGTTGTAAGGTGGAAGGGTTAGAACACTTCCAGGTGTTCTGCATATTCGTGCATTGGCCAAAAATTTGATCTCCATAAGCAAGTTGGATGATGCAGGTGTAAAATTAGTGTTCGAGAAGGATACCTACAAAATGGTTCGGGGAGAACTGGTATTGATGCGAGGAGTTCAGATTGGAACTCTGTACAAGCTGCAAGGTAGCACTGCTATTGACGGGTGCCATAGTTATGTGGTTCCTAAAAGTGAAGCAGAAAATCTAGTGGTCTTTGGAGAGAAGACCATGTTGTGGCATCAAAGGCTTGGATATATTGGAGAGAAGGGCCTTCAAATAGTTCATGGTAAAGGTATGGTAGAAGGTATGAGTAATAGCTCTCTGGATTTTGATTTTGTGAAATTGTGTATATGGGAAGCAGAATCGGGTGAGTTTCCCCTCTAGTGGTAAGAGGGCGAAACATATATTAGAGCTTGTGCACAGTGATGTGTTTGGACCTATGAAGGTTCCATCACTCGCTAAGTTTGTGTATTATGTATTATTTATAGATGAATTCTCAAGGAATACATGGATATATTTCCTTAAGAAGAAATCTGAAGTCTTTGACAGGTTTAACGAATATAAGGCTCTGGTGGAAAACCAAACAGACAAGAAGATAAAGGTGTTGAGGACAGATAACGGTGGAGAGTTTTGCATTAAGGAATTTGAATAATGCTATAAGAAGTGTGGTATAGCATGGCAGAAGATTATTCCATTTACACATCAGCAAAATGGAGTTGCAAAAAGAATGAACAAGACGTTGATGGAAAGGGAAAGAAGCATGCTCAATGGTGCCAGGTTAGGACAGGAATTCTGGGTAGAGGCGGTGGAGACAACATGTTACCTGGTCAACAGATCACCTT
>APFE030348844.1:0-61932 GCA_000404065.3 Pinus taeda
TTCTTAGAACTCTTCAAAAATCTAAATGCTGCTAGAATTAAATGCAAGTAAATCTTTTTGGTTGCATTGGGGGCAGCTGGATCGGAACAAGTGACGAGGTGGCCCTTGGGGACCAGATGCGGTGCTGCTGAAGTGATTGTGCTTCGGGGCTGCAGTTCGGCTTTGGTGTGAATTGAATGTGAAATAATTATGATTTGGGAGCTTCAAGTAATTTCGCTCTCTGTCTATGAATCTGCTGGAAGATATTCAATTTTCTCTTGCTTCGGGCCGCTGCTCAAAATATTCGCTGATACACTTTGCCGCTACATTGATGGCTTCCGCTGTCGACTGATACTCTTTGACACGCTTGATGCCTGCTGATTTGATCTTATACACTTTAAACTCTATGATTGATCTGCTGTTGTCTTTAAACCGGACCCTTTGGCATGATCGGGCGATTTTCGGGCTCTTTTGGCGCGCAATGGGCTCAGCAATAAGAAGATTCCCTGAAGATTCCTCGAAATGGCCTATTTCCCGTAGCAATGTGTGATCGCGCTAGTTGCGCATCGGAAACTGCCTCCGTTTCTTGATCTGGAGCTCCGAAGTGCGATTTTTCTTCCTGCGCGAAGCTTTTTTGGCTTTTTGGCTGCTGACGTAAGCATGGCGTCGGTTGTACGGCGGATGACGTCAACTGTGGGTCCCTGGTACAGAGCGACGTGGTGAGATACTGGATGTACTGTGGTGAAGAGACTCCGATGCGATATCGCGATATCGCGTCGGCGGGGAACGGGGGGGAATTGGTTTGGAGACTTGGCACTTGCGACTCCCGATCGGTGATATCGCGATATCGCATCGGCGGAGACGGAGAGGTGAATGGATTGGACACTCGGCGTTTGTGATAGCCGATCGCCGATATCGCAATATCGCATCGGCGGGGAACGGATGGGTGATGATTTGCATGAAGATGAGATTGCGAAGGTGCGATGCGAAAACGGCTTTGAGGAGGAAAGGGTAAGTAAGTGGATGTGAAGGGTACTTGAGGTTTCGGAATGGGTCCGATTACCTCGGAGGGATTTTATACTTTGGAAGGAGTCCATTGTATCTGGAGGGTGGTTTTGGAGGTTGGGGTTCTTGCTGAGTTTCAGATAAACTGAACAATTCCCGGGAGTTCTTATGGTTATTTTTCAACCAAGGGGAGGGATATTACGTAGGGGAATTTTTACTTAATATTAATAAGGGGATGGGAAGAATAGGGAGCTAAATAATAATGTTAGTTGTTAATATGGAGATGGTGAAAAAGCGCTAATTTCGGGAGAGCTTAGGCTGTTACAAGGGGGTAGGACCATACTTTGGGAGAAAATATGGAACAACTTTGAGTAAAGCAGATCTTTACTCAAGCCAGTTTTATGAAGATGATGGAACTTAAGAGGTGTCAAGCAGATCTTGACCTCTTTTGGGGATGTTAGTTAATGATTGGGGAAAACAAAGAAGGGGAGTCAGTTATACCTCTTTTGAGCCTTTTTTGCTTACAAATCCTTGCTGATTATGTTCTGCATGATATTATACCTGAAAACCTGGAACTGGTCAGCAATTCAACAACCTCAGAACTACCTACCCAGCCTACTTGCCTAGCATTTTTTCTTCTTTTATTTGGGGGTGCACTTAGACTTGCAAACTCGTCATTCATTTTTCTTTTGGATGCTTTCCTATCTACATACTACCCTTATTTCTTCCGGAGCCCAGATTAAACTGTTGGGCTCCTCTGCTTCTCTACCTATCTAAGAATCTGCCAAGATTAAACTGTTTGGATAGATTTACAATCTCTTATATTCTAAAACAGGGAATTTAAAACCTTAGGGAGACCAAATTAAACTGTTTTTGGACCTCCCTTTAACTAAAAATAGTGATACCGGGATAACTTTACAAAATTTGAAGGCAATTGAATGAACTTGAAGTAGCCTTTTTCATTTGGAGACTGTTTGAGCAAATATGGAGCATTGCAGCGAGCAAAGTACGACATATTTGGCCTGTGAAATGCCAATCATGAAAAATGAATACCTGCTGCAGCAGGAAGCTAACAGTGGCTCCACTCGGGGATGGCTTCTCCTTGTGAGGAGTCAAGAACAGCAGGCCAGAACGCCTTGGTTTTTAGTTTCTTGCTGTCTTCTGCAAAACTGATTTTCTCCGGCCGCTTTATTCCTTCTACCTACCTACCCTAACCAGCAGTTACTTTGCCGTCAGGTAAAGTCAAACAACCAGTGCAGCCATTTAAGCAACTGTGAAACGAGATAAACTTGCTGACTGATCATTTCTGAACGCAAAAGCATCATCCGGGCATATGCTTTTATAACCAAAATTGTGGCCTCCATCACTTTCTGTTGAAGCATACGGTCTTCACTGAAAAAACCCGTTAACAAAATTTTGTTAAGCCAAAGTTCCATGTAATCTGCGATTGGATCGATGAACTTACCCTGTGAGAGAACTTCTTCTGCTTCTTCTTGGACAGACGGGGTGGCTGCGTCCTTGGTGGTAAGCCTGGTAGTCGACCGTTCTGTCTTGACAGTAGAATCATGCAGAGTTTGTGAATCAGCAGGTAGCAGCATCTTCTCCTGAGTTGAGGACGGGAGACTTCAGCATGACTCAGGATCTTTTGGGTCGGAAGGAGCAGCTGCATCTTCGGTGATGAGCCTAGCAGATGATCCTTTTGTCTTTCCCTTGGAACCCAGATCACGCAGAATCTGCAGGTCCTCAGGCAACAGTGTTCCCTCCTGAATAGGGGAATGGAGGCTTCGGCATGATTCCGGGTTCTTTAGGTCGGAAGGAGCAGCTGCATCTTCGGTAATGAGCCTAGCAAATGATCCTTCTATCTTTCCCTTGGAACCCAGATCATACTCAAACTGTAATTCAGGAGACAACATTATTTCCTTGTGAACTGGAGGAGGAAGATTTTGGTAAAACTCTTGAGGGTTGCGGAAATCATAAGACTGCCTTTGAGCTCCCAAGAGTTCAATTTCACTCTCATATTTTTCCACAACAAACTCAAGGAAAATTTTATTCTGGCCGCCTGGTATTTTTGACAATACCGCTCTGAAAAATTCTTCATTAAGCTCAAACTCTGATAAACTTTCTCTGCATTTTTCTAAAGCTTCCTCTATCAGAAGTTCCTCCCAGGATTCGGTCATTCTCTTTTGTTGTTAATACATGGGGTACTTGGTTGTAACATTTGGTTCGTTCCTCAGTGGAGCCTTTGATTGAAATTGAAGTGGAGTCACCAGGTGGAGGTCTAGATTCTGAAATGCCTGATCTCTGTCCACCATCAAAGATCAGAACTAGGCGTGACAAGCTTGGAAGGACAGGAGCACTTCCTCCAGTGGGGTTTAAAGATACACAAAGCACTTGAATCCCCAATGGAGTGCGCAGATACAGGTCGACCGAGGCTTTTACAAGTCGGTTTCTTCCTCTCTAGAGCTGCAGACTGGTTGCATTGATTTATCTGAGGAGTTCCCCAGCGGAGTCACCATTATGTTATCACTCAGGTTGTCCCTAGGCTCCTAATAGGGATACAGCCGAGGTAACCACAAACCAATCTTCTGATTGCAGGTTCTAGCCCACCTGCAATCGGAGAGGGCTCTCTCCTTTTGATTCAACCTTAGTTGATGATTTTAGGCTAGCTTTCTGACTTCAAGGGAGTTTTGGTTGTGATTGGAAGGAAGGTAGGATTCTTGAACAAAGAGGCATGGTAAGGTGTGATAAGTTTCGAACCATTGGGCATGGAGTCACAGATTGAGGCATGCGAGCATTTTCTTGGTCACAAGGGGATACGGAGCGGGGTAGCCACACAGGATACAATACTCGGTCTGCTAAAAGTACGGAATGAACATCAAGGATGAAAGGCAAAGGAGAATCATTTCATCATGCTGACAAAGAGGAGAAGTGGATGAGTGGGATCCCAGAGCAGTTAAGAATTCCTAAGACATACACTCATATGTGAAAGAAACAAGGTAAACCAGATCATTTAAGAATACAAGCTCATAATTGTTTCTGAAGAAAACATTAAAAAACGCAGAAATGAACTTAAGGTGTATTGGAACAAATCTTAAGTTCTTTTTTCCTGCGATTTAGAAGGCGGAAAGGTGATAAAAAAAACATAAAATAAAACAGGGGAGAAGAACACTTATTGGATCATGTAGAGACACAAGAATTCCGTGATCATTCCTTGGCCAAGAGAAACATCAAGTTGTTTCGCAATCCATGCTTTCAACAATCTTTGATTATGGAAAATTATGACAGTTACAGTGCGAGTCTCTGCTCAGAGAAAATGATGGAAAGAAGACTGACCAACAACTACTACCAACCAACCAACCCCTCACAACATTGCTTAGGGTGGTATTTATAAACAAAATATCGGAAAGGCGTCATTACAAATGACCTTGACAGGTGTGCTTAGAACTCTTCAAAAATCTAAATGCTGCTGGAATTAAATGCAAGTAAATCTTTTTGGCTGCATTGGGGGCAGCTGGATCGGAACAGGTGACGAGGTGGCCCTTGGGGACCAGATGCGGTGTTGCTGAAGTGATTGTGCTTCGGGGCTGCAGTTCGGCTTTGGTGTGAATTGAATGTGCAATAATTATGATTTGAGAGCTTCAAGTAATTTCGCTCTCCTTCTATGAATCTACTGGAAGATATTCAATTTTCTCTTGCTTCGGGCCGCTGCTCAAAATATTCGCTGATACACTTTGCCGCTACATTGATGGCTTCTGTCGTCGACTGATACTCTTTGACACGCTTGATGCCTACTGATTTGATCTGATACACTTTAAACTCTGTGATTGATCTACTGTTGTCTTTAAACCGGACCCTTTGGCACGATCGGGCAATTTTCGGGCTCTTTCGCCGCGCAATGGGCTCAGCAATCAGAAGATTCCCTGAAGATTCCTCGAAATGGCCTATTTCCTGTAACGATGCGCGATTAGCGCTTTGCGCTAATCGCGCATTGGAAATTACCTTTGTTTCTTGATCTGGAGCTCTGAAGTGCGATTTTTCTTCCTGCGCGAAGCTTTTTTGGCTTTCTGGCTGCTGACGTAAGCATAGCGTCGGTTGTACGGCGGATGACGTCAGCTGTGGGTCCCTGGTACAGAGCGACGTGGTGAGATACTGGATGTACTGTGGTGAAGAGACTCCGATGCGATATCGCGATATCGCGTTGGCGGGTGTAACGCCCTGAGGAATCGGGCGCTCCGCACGACAGCGGGTGACCCACACAAAGGGCGAGGACATGATTCACCCGGTAGCGGAATTGACTTGAGCGCAGCTCCAAAGCAGACGGGTGAACAACTATAACAATTAGGACAGTTCGGCAGGAGGGCGACACAAAATGACAGTGCACCGATCAAAACCGGGTCCGTTCACCACCTCGGGCAAACAGCGACAGCGCAGGGCGATGGAGCGAAACGATCCGAAGTGAATGGAAGCGCGGGGAATAAGGAGCACGAAGGCCGAGTGGAGTTATACTTGGCATTGGTCGGCTTTGTAAAACAAAGGCCGACCCGCCAAGGTATTAACCACATCGACTTAAAACAAATATCATGTGGGCGGAAGCTGTGACACATATAACCACATTACATGGCTTATGTGCACATAAAAATGCATATGAATAAGGATGTAATTAAACAAAGTAATGCACATGGGCTTACGTATGGAATAATGGGGTTAACAATGTAAATACACCACCATTTAATCATGAAAGGAGCCATGTACGAGCAAAACCGACATACTTTATGGACATAAAGGGATGACGGTGCATTAAAATAATCCAAAGTAAACCATAAGTGGGCTTCTTCATGGAAAAGAGGGTCGGCTTCAAATTAAACGGCCTTGAAACATGGAAGAAGGAAAGCGTATATATATGGGATGAGAGGAGGCTCATTCCTCATCAACAATCTTCGTTGAACATCTTCGCTCTAAGGATCTTCGCATAGGTGGCTCAATGTAGTGCGAAAGTCTCCAAGGATAATGCGCATTAGTCTATGCGCAGTATGGATAAAGGCTTCGCATATTTTTGGTTGGCACATATGTAAAACAGATTCGGTGAAAGGGAGATTGGGTACACGATTGCTGCGGATTCGGTGAACGTTACAGGTGGTCCGTGAGGAGCCCGTTCACAAACGGAGGTTGCAGATTCGGGGTATAAAATAAGGTTACTGCCTTGCTGTGTTTCTGAAAGCGTTGGCCGTGAAGGTAGTTCGGCACGCTTTTATTGTATCGTCACTGTAATTCTAAAGCGTTGGCCGTGAAGGTTATCCGGCACGCTGATATTGTACTATTGTATTATCAAAAAGAAAACATTTTCTTAATATAATACGTCGGGCAGATGCTTTGGGAGTTGCCCCTCCCAACAGTTTATGTGTTCAAGTGTTCTTATGTGTGTCTTGGCATAAATGTTGGCGAATGGTTTTTATAACTCGGTTGTGGATTCTATAATTGATAATTGAACAGTAGAATTATAATTAAAGAATTATACAAGATCGGTTATAAGGTTAACACTTGTGCAACAAAGCGAAACAAGTGTTGTGAAGGCGTAGTCTATAGGCAGCGTTAAAATAACTTGCCCGGTAGTGTCGCACCCTCCAATAAAGAAAAAAAAAATAGATTGGGGGTGTGACAGATGGTATCAGAGCTCGGTTTTGAGCTGGAGGGCAGGGTTGCTCATGGAGACTTGAACAAGAGGCCGTGAAGTTGAAGCCGGTGAGCTCGTGATGGTTGACAAGTGAAGATGGAGAACCATCAAGGCCTTGTAACCTTGAAAGTTTATGGCAGAGAGGTTCAAGCGTTGGCAAAAACAGATGCCCCATATAACATTATATCGGTACGGTTTGTAGAAGAAGCAAGGTTGTTGTCGACCATGGTCGAATGGGAGATAACCGTGTGGAACATGGCAGTGGGTGAGATACGAGATGTACCTGTACAGATGGAAGGGCGCAGAGGACTTCTGGACTTCGTGGTGATAGATAACGAAGGCATTGATGTAATGCTTGGGCGAAAAGGACTTCTTCAGATCAACCAGGTAATAGATGGGATTGCTGGCCCGGAAGAAGAAGTCGTGTCGACCGAAGATGTTGGGGACTTAACGGTGATGGAGGTCAGACTTGAAGATGATCAAGATGAGCCCGAATCATGCAGCTCAGAGGCATGGACAGATGAAGGCATTCATACACCATGTGATAATGAGGAGATGAGGGAGGCCGGACTTGAATTCAATCAAGTTGAGACAGGGACATACAGTTTAGCAACATGGACGGACACTTACATGGAAGAACCACATGTCAATGAAGACCAGATGGAGGCAGAATTTGGAGGTGATCAAGCGGAACCAGGATCGGATAGCTTGTTGACATGAATGGGTGAGGTCACTCACATAGAGGACACTCATGATGAAGGAGATTCGGTGGAAGCGGAACTTGAAGGTATTCAAGTTGAACGAGGATCGATTCGCTTACCGATATGGACAAATGATGACACTCACACGAAAGTACAAGGCGTGGCAAAGTATGAAGAATACAGGCGGGAGTTCTCTATTGTGTTGGGCAGGTTGGAAAAGATGATGAGGGGTTGTCCCCGGATTCGCGAAGACCTTGCAGCCTTGGGGAAAAATGTTGAAGGAATTCTTCAAGCCGGTTGGACAATGGAACGAGTAATTGCAGATTGTGATACCGAAAAGGAGGAAGTTTTGCTGACTAAAGATGTTGCAGACGTGACGATGGCTGAGGGTGAACTTGAACTCGATCAAGTTGGACCACGATCGGGCAGGTTGCATGCATATGCGGATGAGGATACTCTCATAGAGAGGCCTCATGACAATGGTACAAGGGCCTCATATGGACATTGGGTGGATAGGCCTTGTGCAGGAAGAGGCAAAATCAGTTTGCCCATGCTATGGAGGATCGTGTCATGGATGACTATGACGGGACGTTGGGTAAAGAAACAAGGATTGGCAGCGGTTGCAAAACTTGGCAGGGTTGCTTGTGACCTTATGGTGAGAGGTACAAGGGCCCGGGACAAGGGTGGAACGTGATGATCATTGTGGATGATTGAGTCATGCTTTAGCCATATGGCTAAGTGCCCGGCATGACTCATGGACAGTGGAAGAGGGCACAATTGATAAAGCTTCGGGTGGACTTCTCATGGAAAAACCGAGAGAAAATCTTGGCAACACTTAGGTGGAGAAGCTGTGGTGAAGGAGCTCATGACATGCTTGATGATAAAACCGAAAATGGCAGTCTTATGCAGCAACTTATTGTGGGTACACTTGGGGAGATGACTCTTATTGACATCCGATGAAGTGTAACCCGGCATGGATGTTGAGCATATGGACATGCTTTGTGACATGGAGATTTCATACATTGTGGACTTGGAGGTCTGAGATATTGGGGAGCTGAGGTTGTTGCGTTGCCGACCTTGATGCAGTATGGGATGCATACTTCCGAAACGTGCACAGGATCATGGATTGGAAGGGCAACTTGATGTGGAGGATTGACGAGGACACCATGGGATGGAATGTTGTCGGGACGACAATGAAATAGGGTGGGGGAGGATGTAATGCCCTGAGGAATCGGGCGCTCCGCACGACAGCGGGCGACCCACACAAAGGGCGAGGACATGATTCACCCGGCAGCGGAATTGACTTGAGCGCAGCTCCAAAGCGGACGGGTGAACAACTATAACAGTTAGGACAGTTCGGCAGGAGGGCGACACAAAACGACAGTGCACTGATCAGAACCGGGTCCGTTCACCACCTCGGGAAAACAGCGACAGCGCAGGGCGATGGAGCGAAACGATCCGAAGTGAATGGAAGCGCGGGGAATAAGGAGCACGAAGGCCAAGTGGAGTTATACTTGGCATTGGTCGGCTTTGTAAAACAAAGGCCGACCCGCCAAGGTATTAACCACGTCGACTTAAAACAAATATCATGTGGGTGGAAGCTGTGACACATATAACCACATTACATGGCTTATGTGCACATAAAAATGCATATGAATAAGGATGTAATTAAACAAAGTAATGCACATGGGCTTACATATAGAATAATGGGGTTAACAATGTAAATACACCACCATTTAATCATGAAAGGAGCCATGTACGAGCAAAACCGACATACTTTATGGACATAAAGGGATGACGGTGCATTAAAATAATCCAAAGTAAATCATACGTGGGCTTCTTCATGGAAAAGAGGGTCGGCTTCAAAGTAAACGGCCTTGAAACATGGAAGAAGGAAAGCGTATATATATGGGATGAGAGGAGGCTCATTCCTCATCAACAATCTTCGTTGAACATCTTCGCTCTAAGGATCTTCGCATAGGTGGCTCAATGTAGTGCGAAAGTCTCCAAGGATAATGCGCATTAGTCTATGCAATATGGATAAAGGCTTCGCATATTTTCGGTTGGCACATATGTAAACAGATTCGGTGAAAGGGAGATTGGGTACACGATTGCTGCGGATTCGGTGAACGTTACAGGTGGTCCGTGAGGAGCCCGTTCACAAACGGAGGTTGCAGATTCGGGGTATAAAATAAGGCTGCTGCCTTGCTGTGTTTCTGAAAGCGTTGGCCGTGAAGGTAGCTCGGCATGCTTTTATTGTATCGTCGCTGTAATTCTAAAGCGTTGGCCGTGAAGGTTGTCCGGAACACTGATATTGTACTATTGTATTATCAAAAAGAAAACAGTTTCTTAATATAATACGTCGGGCAGATTCTTTGGGAGTTGCCCCTCCCAACAGTTTATGTGTTCAAGTGTTCTTATGTGTGTCTTGGCATAAATGTTGGCGAATGGTTTTTACAACTCGGTTGTGGATTCTATAATTGATAATTGAACAGCAGAATTATAATTAAAGAATTATACAAGATCGGTTATAAGGTTAACACTTGTGCAGCAAAGCGGAACAAGTGTTGTGAAGGCGTAGTCTATAGGCAGCATTAAAATAACTTGCCCGGTAGTGCCGCACCCTCCAATAAAGAAAAAAAAATAGATTGGGGGCGTGACAGCGGGGAATGGGGGGGAATTGGTTTGGAGACTTGGCGCTTGCGACTGCCGATCGGTGATATCGCGATATCACATCGGCGGAGACGGAGAGGTGAATGGATTGGACACTCAGTGTTTGTGATAGTCGATCGCCGATATCGCAATATCACATCGGCGGGGAACAGATGGGTGATGATTTGCATGAAGATGAGATTGCGAAGGTGCGATGCGAAAACGGCTTTGAGGAGGAAAGGGTAAGTAAATGGATGTGAAGGGTACTTGAGGTTTCGGAATGGGTCCGATTACCTCGGAGGGATTTTATACTTTGGAAGGAGTCCATCATATCTGGAGGGTGGTTTTGGAGGTCGGGGTTCTTGCTGAGTTTCAGATAAACTGAACAATTCCCGGGAGTTCTTATGGTTATTTTTCAACCAAGGGGAGGGATATTACATAGGGGAATTTTTACTTAATATTAATAAGGGGATGGGAAGAATAGGGAGCTAAATAATAATGTTAGTTGTTAATATGGAGATGGTGAGAAAGCGCTAAGTTTGGGAGAGCTTAGGCTATTACAAGGAGGTAGGACCATACTTTGGGAGAAAATATGGAACAACTTTGAGTAAAGCAGATCTTTACTCAAGCCAGTGTTATGAAGATGATGGACTTAAGAGGTGTCAAGCAGATCTTGACCTCTTTTTGGGATGTTAGTTAATGATTGGGGAAACAGAGAGGGGGGAGTCAGTTATACCCTCTTTTGAGCCTTTTTTTCTTACAAATCCTTGTTGATTATATTCTGCATGATATTATACCTGAAAACCTGGAATTGGTCAGCAATTCAACAACCTCAGAACTACCTACCCAGCCTACTTGCCTAGCATTTTTTCTTCTTTTATTTGGGGGTGCACTTAGACTTGCAAACCCGTCATTCATTTTTCTTTTGGATGCTTTCCTATCTACATACTACCCTTATTTCTTCTGGAGCCCAGATTAAACTGTTGGGCTCCTCTGCTTCTCTACCTATCTAAGAATCTGCCAAGATTAAACTGTTTGGACAGATTTACAATCTCTATATTCTAAAACAGGGAATTTAAACCTAGGGAGACCAAGATTAAATTGTTTGGACCTCCTTTTAACTAAAAATAGCGATACCGGGATAACTTTACAAAATTTGAAGGCAATTGAATGAACTTGAAGTAGCCTTTTTCATTTGGAGACTATTTGAGCAAATATGGAGCATTGCAGTGAGCAAAGTACGACATATTTGGCCTGTGAAATGTCAATCATGAAAAATGAATACCTGCTGCAGCAGGAAGCTAACACCTAGCACGCAATAAAGCCATTTTTTAGGACAATTTGTCAATCCATGAGCATATTGTAACAAAAGCTCTTGCAATTCTTGCTCATTTTCCTTGAGAAAAATGTACCAATCCTCCTACAAAGCCATGGGCTTATTTTGATGTTGCATCTAGTGATACATCAAATATGAGTGGAGGTAGTTTTGTACTCTTGTAGTTTGCTAGACATTCTTCTCTTTGCAAAAATGGGATTCAGTTGAGGAACAAATAATCATACACAATTATTTTCATGTAAAAATTTATTGGCTTATTCAAAAGAAAAAAGATGTACCTAATTTCAAGTTTACAGAGACTCAGTGCTTGTATAAGCATGGGTAAATAGATCTCAAACATGCAGAAACTTACTTTTAATCCCTATTCTCGAAGATTTATGGAAGATAAAGATTCGTTCAATTTCTTTGAATGCTCTCATATATGCAAGGAGCGGAATGCGTTGGTAGACAAACTTTCCAAAATAGGTTGACCATGAAACAAGGTCTTTGGCACATATAGGAGCAAAGTAAAGGTTCTTCATATGAGTTCTATCATCACTCATTCATAGGGCAAGCTAATCAAACTGATAGGTTTTAATATTTGTCTTTTTTGTTGTATGCCTCACACAAAATAATATGATATTTCCTTCAGAGCATTTGATAGTTTTTTTTCTTTCAAATTTAAAAGATGAAAACATGGTGTTTCTCACCAATTGTCAATGTAAAAAGAAAAATTTATATTTTAAACATCTCATAGCTCAACTAGAACATGTATGATTGGTCTTCTGACAACTTTCAATAACATGTCCTTAAACCTATCACACTTCTTGGAATGCAAGAGGGGTGCATCTACAAATGTAAATTTGAATCGTTTTTAAAAGAACGAAAATTCTAGTTTTTTTCTAGTGGAAAAAATAAAAATAATAAATAAATAATAAATAATAAAATAAAATTGTTACATGAATCAATTTAAATTTGTTTTAATGTGATATGTATATTACAATTTTTATGAAGAGAAATTGTTTGTAATTTTATTAATAAAAACAAAATTACAATACAACAAATTGAATTGAATGGATTTATTATTTTTATTACTTTTTGCATTTAGTACTTTTTTAATTCAGCTAACATATGCTTTATGATTATTATTAGTGTTTGACCTAATGCTTCATTTTATGAACACTACAACATCTCTCCCATATTAAGTTGACATTTAAATGTTTACACTCATTTAGAAACAATACAACATCTCTTGACTACATAGCGCCTCTCAACACAATAAATTGATTTAACAATATGTATTCATTTAATTGGCATAATATTAAAATAAACAAATGTAATAATAATGTGAAATCCTCTAAGTCATGCTACATTAATGCTAGTATATGCTCCTAAGCTTGATATTAATTTTGTCATGGCTTATTTCTCTAATTCTATTGGGATTTACTTCGAAGAGTTATAAGAACATTTCAAACATGTTAAACACTAGTATGATTGTTGCTCTTTTATCTCTATCTTTCTACTTTTTATGTGATTTTGTCCTCTTGATTATCTCTCTATTTATGGATGGACAAGTAAGAGCTTATAAACAATGTTTGCATGACATATAACAAATGGATGGGATAGAATCTATGATGAATCAATGCAACCCCAATCTTGAAGCAAACAAATATGAGAAGCACAAAATTTACTTGGTCAAATAATATTAATGTAAAAGAAATACATTATTGCATATTGAATATAATTAATTTTGTTTTGATTTCCAAAAACTTTACGAAAGGTGTTATAGATGCATCATCCAATACTACATATGCACTATTTTACAAACCCTACCGCACAAGATCTTGTATAGCATTATATAAGTAATACATGATACAACCCTAAAGAGACATAGTATACAACTTTGCTTTAAGTTCACTCTCAAAACAAGAAAAAAAGAGCCACGCGCTAGAGAGAGATGGGTAGTTAGAGTGACTACACCATTTTATTTATATTTTGTTATACTTGTCTTTGAAATTAAGGAAATGGGTGGTTTGTGCACTTCTTAGGAAAGGCCATGTGGCATGTTAAGAGCATGCATATTTAACCTTGCCTTTTTGGGTATTTAAGGGTGCATTCATTCATTCCTCTTTCATTATTGGAGCTCTTGCTTCATTGGGAGAAGAGTTTTGTGGAAAAAATCCAATGTTAGTGGTTCTATTAATACTTGTTATTATTCTAGCCTACGCAGATGATTGAGGGTATGTACACATTGGCATTTCCAGCGAAATTGCCCATGGTCGAGAGTCTCTAGAGTTTCTAGCATTGATATTTTCTCACTAGTAGCATTGAAGCCCTAGAGTGAAATGGAATATTTTGAAGAATTACATTGCAATGAAATGGATTCCTCAAGTTGATACCAAGCTAGGGGGTACATCACAAAGGAGTAGTAGAGCTAGGGAACGTCACATATTGATCTCAAATTTGTACCAAGCTAGGTTATTGCATTTCTCTAGGGTACCCCCTAGCTTCTAGCTTTTAGGGTTCATCACAAATTGATCTCAAATTTGTTCATCAATTAAGTTATTTTTTTCGATCAAATTGTTTCCTCTAGAATGCATCTCTCTACCTCTTGGCCTAAGGTTTATTCATTTTTTATAACACCTCCATAGTTGTGTGCTTAGGATTCTTAGCACAAGAAGCAAATATTAAACACAAATGGTAGTTGTTATTAATCTAGAGCTTGAATTTGAGTCTAGCCATCTACTTTCAATTTGATGGGTTCAAATATTCCTTTCCGATAATCCATTTTACATGGATCCAAGTACAAGCATGAAAACATTGCTTGAGGATTGATCTATCCTTGTAACAACCAACCATGTTCAAATATCAAGAGGGGATTTTTCATCTCAAATATCCAAAGCAAGGTGAGCGAGACAAACCTAGATGATCATTGCATAGAGGGAATCAACTTCTAGGCCGCAAGCCAATAAGTTATATCCCTCTCAAGCCCATGAAGAAGGAATTATTGCAAACAAGTTAATTATTTGTATTCCTTGTGCTCAAATTAAAGGCATAAGATTCCATTGTGCAAAAGTGGATGAAAATCCTTCCATCCATAAATTCCAACCAATTATTAGCTACCCAACACTCCACTAATTTGGACGATGGCCATAGTCCTAAAAATTAGTCAACCAAGGAGGATTCCTCCAAGGAGATTATAAATTGGTCAACCAAGGAGCATTTCTCAAAGGAGATTACCTTTCTTCTTAGCAATTCATGCAACAATGTGACAATAGGGATTTCATCTAGCTTTTTAATAAATTTCAATTGTGGAAAACATGAACTTGATTCTTTTTTCTATTAAACATTTAGGCACAAGAAAAAAATTTAAACACAATTAGAAAAAATTCTTACAGAGCTTTGAAAGAGAGTCTACCGACAATGGTTTAGCTAACTCTGGGATAGTTACCAGGAGCATTTAAGCGATGGCTTCAACTGTGATACTAATCAAAACTTCACTATTGCGCTTACGATAGCTCTCTAAGAGGAGACATAACTCAATTGGCACCGGGAAACAAACTCAGGGAAGAAATGGGTATGTGGGAACATAAACTGAGGTAGGGTAGAGTCCCACAGATTAATTTCATCGCTTTGGTCAAGGAATTTTTGTTTTAACCAACTGTGAAGTTCGAACAAGTTAAATATATAGTTGGTTTCAGCAATTTTATATTGCAAGTCTAACAAGGGTACATGATTTGAGTCTACAGGAGGGGGCATCATAGGGTTCTCTTCTGCCTTCTTTCCCTTTTCTTTGGGGAGTTTCATTTTGGGCGGCATGATGAATTGTTGAAACGAGGAAAGGTCACAAATTACCTGGAATATGAAAAAGACGAAAAGATGTTGAACTGGGTCCCTCATGACAGTCTCAAACAGTAATGGTTGGGAAAATCAAACAGTCGTTGTGTGGCTTAAGAATTTCTAACAGGCTACTGATCATACGATACGATGAAGGAAAGGAATTTTACATTTTCTGATCATTATATAGAGTAATTTCACAATTACCATTAATTTTGTTACCATTAACAGGGGAGCGGGTCTGTTGCACAGGAGTGAAAAGTAGTTAATGTCGCAACGGCTCGCTGACATGGTGAGAGGGGTGCCAGGTGGAATCATAGGATTAGGAGGAAGTAATTCATCAGAATGAGTTTTAATGGTCGGGAGTAGTCAAGGGAGTGGGGTCCGAGAGGGTAAGGTGGCGGGGAGCGCATGGAGGGAAGGTGGGGACGGGAGGTCGACGTGACGGGTGATGAGTGGAAGTAGCGAAAAGTCAACAAAATGAGACTTTTTGGACGGGGGGGTGCAAAACGTCGAGAGGGCGCCACGTAGTAGGAGTTTCAGACCCCCCACCCCTCCCCCCATGGAAAAAGCGGAGATGAGCTCGAGGGGGCTCAAAAACATTCCCCATTGTTGATTTAGGTGAGGGACGATCCCAGTCATTCGTTTTCTTCTAAAGTGCTATCTTGGGCTAAAATACATATTTCCAACTTTATTACAAGTGCATTAAAGCATGATTAACCCTTACTTAAGGTAAGGTTAATCAAAACTAACTTTCCCTAAAAATTATTCAGAAACAATTCCATGTTGCATTTGAACTAGCTGAGTGCACTTTTACTGATTTTTCCTATCAATTAATCACGATTAAACCAAGTGAATAATTTATTCACTAACCTAACCTATTGTATTCATAGCCTAATCACGATTAAACAATGTGATTAGCCCAAATCATTTCTAATTTTCCTATTTACCAAGTGGCATTAAAACAAGCTGCACACTTTATTAAAAAAAATTAAATGTAAACTAATGCAATACTGATTTTTCTTGGTGGCATTTAAATTTGACTAGGGGGACATTTTCAAACATATTTTTTGTTTTTTTTTGTTTTTTCTTTTCTTTTCCTTTCATTTCTTTATTCTATATTTTTTGTCCCCTACAATTTATTGTCTTTTCCTTTTCTAGATTATATATATATATATATATATATATATATGATTCTTTTGGAAATAAATTTCAAACATGAAACATTATTTACATTTTTCAAATATAAAATCATCAGGTAAAAACAACTCCTATGAAATATAGGACCCTAATACCTAGCACGCAATAAAGTCATTTTTTAGGACAATTTGTCAATCCATGAGCATATTGAAACAAAAGCTCTTGCAATTCTTGCTCATTTTCCTTAAGAAAAAGGTACCAATCCTCCTACAAAGCCATGGGCTTATTTTGATGTTGCATCTAGTGATACATCAAATACGAGTGGAGGTAATTTTGTACTCTTTCAGTTTGCTAGACATTCTTTTCTTGCAAAAATGGGATTTGGTTGAGGAACAAATAATCAAACATAATTATTTGCATGTAAAAATTTACTGGCTTATTCAAAAGAAAAGAGATGTACCCAACTTCAAGTTTACGGAGACTCAGTGCTTGTATAAGCATGGGTAAATAGATCTCAAACAAGCAAAAACTTACTTTTAATCCCTATTCTCGAAGATTTATGGAAGATAAAGATTCATTCAATTTCTTTGAATGCTCTCATATATGCAAGGAGCGGAATGCATTGGTAAACAAACTTTCCAAAACAGGTTGACCATGAAACAAGGTCTTTGGCACATACAAGAGCAAAGTAAAGGTTCTTCATATGAGTTCTATCATCACTCATTCATAGTGCAAGCTAATCAAACTGATAGGTTTTAATATTTGTCTTTTTTGTTGAATGCCTCACACAAAATAATATGATATTTCCTTCACGCCATTTGATAGTTTTTTTTCTTTCAAATTTAAAAGATGAAAACATGGTGTTTCTCACCAATTTTCAATGTAAAAAAGAAAAATGTATATTTTGAACATCTCATAGCTCAACTAGAACATGTATGGTTGGTCTTCTGACAACTTCCAATAACATGTCCTTAAACCTATCACACTTTTTGGAATGCAAGAGGGGTGCATCTACAAAATGTAATCTTGAATCGTTTTTAAAATAATAAAAATCCTAGTTTTTTTTTGGTGGAAAAAAAAAAATTGTTACATGAATCAATTTAAATTTGTTTTAATGTGATATCTATATTACAATTTTTATGAAGAGAAATTGTTTGTAATTTTATTAATAAAAACAAAATTACAATACAACAAACTGAGTTGAATAGATTTATTATTTTTATTACTTTTTGCATGTATTACTTTTTTAATTCGGCTATCATATGTTTTATTATTATTATTAGTGTTTTAAGTTGACATTTAAATGTTTACACACATTTAGAAACAATACAACATCTCTCGACTACAGAGCGCCTCTCAACACAATAAATTCATTTAACAATATGTATTCATTTTATTGGCATAATAAACTTTAAAATAAACAAATGTAATAATAATGTGGAATCCTATAAGTCATGCTACATTAATGCTAGTATATGCTCCTAAGCTTGATATTAATTTTGTCATGGTTTATTTCTCTAATTCTATTGGGATTTACTTCGAAGAGTTCTAAGAACATTTCAAACATGCTAAACACTTGTATGATGGTTGCTCTTTTATCTCTATCTTTCTACTTTTTATGTGATTTTGTCCTCTTGTTTATCTCTCTATTTATAGATGGACAAGAGCGAGCTTATAAACAATGTTTGCATGACATATAACAAATGGATGGGATAGAATCTATGATGAATCAATGTCACCCCAATCTTGAAGCAAACAAATATGAGAAGCACGAAATTTACTCGGTCAAATAATATTAATGTAAAAGAAATACATTATTGCATATTGAATATAATTAACTTTGTATTGGTTTCCAAAAAATTTACGAAAGGTGTTATAGATGCATCATCCAATACTGCATATGTACTATTTTACAAACCCTACCGCACAAGCTATGTTATAGCATTATATAAGTAATAGATGACACGGCCATGAAGAGACATAGTATACAGCTTTGCTTTAAGTCCACTCTCAAAACAAGAAAAAAAGAGCCAAGCACTAGATAGAGATGGGTAGTTAGAGAGACTACACCATTTTATTTATGTTTTATTATACCCGTCTTGAAACTAAGGAAATGGGTGGTTTGTGGACTTCTTAGGAAAGGCCATGTGGCATGTTAAGAGCATGCATATTTAACCTTGCCTTTTTGGGTATTTAAGGGTGCATTCATTCGTTCCTCTTTCATTGTGGGAGTTCTTGCTTCATGGGGAGATGAGCTTTGTGGAAAAAATCCAATGTTAGTGGTTGTATTAATACTTCTTATTATTCTAGCCTAAGAAGATGATTGAGGGTATGTACGGATTGGCATTTCCAGAGAAATTGTCCATGGTTGAGAGCCTCTAATGTTTCTAGCATTGATATTTTCTCACTAGTAGCACTGAAGCCCTAGAGGGAAATGGAATATTTTGAAGAATTGCATTGCAATGAAATGGATTCCTCAAGTTGATATCAAGCTAGGGGGTACATCACATAAGAGTACTAGAGCTAGGGAATGTCACATATTGATCTCAAATTTGTACCAAGCTAGGTTATTGCATTTCTCTAGGGTACCCCCTAGCTTCTAGCTTTTAGGGTTCATCACAAATTGATCTCAAATTTGTTCATCAATTAAGTTATTTTTTTTCGATCCAATTGTTTCCTCTGGGATGCATCTCTCTACCTCTTGGCCTAAGGTTTATTCATTTTTTATAACACCTCCATAGTTGTGTGCTTAGGATTCTTGGCAGAACAAGCAAACATCAAACACAAATGGTAGTTGTTATTAATCTAGAGCTTGAATGTGAGTCTAGTCGTCTAGTTTCAATTTGATGGGTTCAAATATTCCTTTCCATAAATCCATTTTACATGGATCCAAGTACAAGCATGCAAACATTGCTTGAGGATTGATCTATCCTTGTAACAACCAACCATGTTCCAATATCAAGAAGGGCTTTTTCATCCCAAAGATCCAAAGCAAGGTGAGGGAGACAAACCTAGATGATCATTGCATAGAGGGAATCAACTTCTAGGCCGGAAGCCAATAAGTTATATCCCTCTCAAGCCCATGAAGAAGGAATTATTGCAAACAAGTTAATTATTTGTATTCCTTGTGCTCAAATTAAAAGCATAAAATTACATTGTGCAAAAGTGGATCAAAATCCTTCCATCCATAAATGCCAACCAATTATTAGCTACGCAACACTCCACTAATTTGGACGATGGCCATAGCCCTAAAAATTAGTCAACCAAGGAGGATTCCTCCAAGGAGATTATAAATTGGTCAACCAAGGAGCATTTCTCAAAGGAGATTACCTTTCTTCTTAGCAATGCATGCAACAATGTGACAATAGGGATTTCATCTAGCTTTTTAATAAATTTCAATTGTGGAAAACGTGAACTTGATTCTTTTTTCTATTAAACATTTAGGCACAAGAAAAAGATTTAAACACAATTAGAAAAAACTCATGTAAATATATATGATTTTATTACAATGAAGTCATTTAATACAATGGGTTGAACACTTTTTATTTGTGTCTTATATAATTGCACTATCTAATCTCCACAAACTACCACCACTAATTATTATCCACTAACTTAGTTGATCACCTAATAAGTAATGCCATTCATCATATCTCACTAGAATATATAATATAACTATAAATATATTTATTAAGTATTATTTATTCTAACACTCCTAAATATATTATTGAATATATAATATAACTATGAATATATTATGAAGTGTTTGTTTATTCCAACACTCCAAATATTACTTATTCTAACACTCTCTCTACTACTTTTCTTTTGATTTCCCTGATACTAAATCTATTACAAATTAACTAACAAAAATATAAAACAAAATCATAATTTAACATTTTTCAAAAAACTTCTCCATTATCTTTACACCAGTAAAATTCCCAAATTCTGTAGACCTCTAAATTCACAAATTTTTAAATTACTAAACTCTTTTCTTATTTAAAGAAATATCCATATTAAATTAGACCTTTTGTATTCTCTCATCCTAAAAAAATTTAACCACTTAAAAATCAAAATTCAAAAATTCATCATCTATTGTTATCTTTGTTATGTTTCATAATCTCCTTCGCAGAAAAAAATTCTTATCATTCATAGGATCCTCTTTTGTTCCATTAAGACTAACATAAAACCAAAAACAACTATTTTAAACTTATTATAAAATATTCTCGAAAAGCTTACTGTGTAACCAATATGTAACCTATTAAAATATCCTAAAAAAGCTTACCGTCTAAGCAATATGTAAGCTATTCAAGAATCGTATAGTTCTCTGATAATATAACCCCTCCCTCAAAATATATCTTTCTGAAAATAAATATTCTTATAAAAATCCTTATCTGTTGTGGACTTCTGGAACCAAATAAAATACTTATCTCTATTTGAATGAATAATAGATAAATATAATCGCTGATATCGAGATTCCTGAATTCCTCTGTGTATTCGCTGATCTTCTGTATTCCTCCCCCAATGGCAAATTTCTGTTTTCTCTCCTGTGCTTCTTGAGGACAACTTCAACCTTTTGTTCTATCTAAACGGACTCATGGGCTCCCAATGAATTGAACCCAGAGTACTGATCTTCAGATTCAGAGCATATATCGTTATTTGGTATCTTCCTGGACAAATACCATGTTAAACTTACGAATATACAAAATGATTCATACATAATTAGAAACGAAGTCATGTCAAAGATGTACTTTCATTACAGTGGTCAAAAGTCACGACATGGGTTTATTTTGTTCCTAATGTCACTGATAGCTTCTTTCCGCAATAGATTATTCCTTGAGTTCTGAGTAGCATTCCTAAGAATTTGCTTGGGGGTTTGCCCTTGGATTTGATGGCTTCTGCAACCCTCTCACCAAATCCACTTCTAAGAGAATTCAAACACATGCCTGCAAGCCTCATTTTGGGACTGCTCTGTCCACATAACACCCAAGAAAGTTTCAACGGCAACGAAAGATTTATGGGATGAAGAATAATCTAGTATTGAAGAAGAATACTTTAGATTTAGCCCCATTTATCATTCCCCCGAGGTTAACACCAACTTATTCAAATGATTTGAAATGGTCTCTAACTTTTCTGAAGATAATTAAAGAAAATAAAAACTTAAATTCAAGAGACAGAAATATGGCAGAAACGGCTTTTAGCTTGATTTGTATGTATATTCACAAAGAATCATAATACAATATATATACATCAACACTGTTTCGAAATAGTTTGTCTATCTTAGACCTACAATCTCTTGGTTGAGTGAATATCTCAACCACACTAATCTAGGAGGCTAATTAGTTGGAGAGAATCTCTCAACCAAATAGACCTCAACAAACTCCCAAGTATTAAGAAGACTTATTCTAGAATTGATGAGCACATCAAAGACAAATAAGAATTATATTTTCCAAGTTTCATAATTTGTTATTTTAGACTTATTAATTGTGAATATAAGGCCAACATTTTCAAGTGTATTTATTCCTGCCATGAAAATATCATCCACAAGCTCCAAATGCAAGATTTCTTTTGAAGGATTGTTTTAACACCTTTACGATCCCTGGCAGCCTTCAGTTCAGCAAGAGTCCCCATTAACCCTCTTCTAACAGCATTAAAATGTCAGAGGGATAGTGGATGTACTGATTAATACACCCAACTTCGGTTTTAAGGGGGTAGTTGAAGCATAATTCACAATATTGAATAAAGGCCAAAGAGCTGCTGCATCCATGAACCCAATGGATCCAAGTTTCACAAAACATCATTTTCTAGCGTCTTAACGATATGACCCAATTATGTCAACCATACACTCTAAATACCCAATTTAATCAGCATACCACTTGTTTTTCCCTCTGCTCTTTTGAGTTAAGTCTGCCCATGACAGACTTTAATTTATTGTTCATACGCATAGCGCTATGGACCTAAATTGCTCTATTGACTCTGCCTCCTCTTTTTTGGAAATAAGAGTTGAGAGTCTTGAGGACCATCCCCGTTTCCCAAACATCCTTCACAACTATATCCCAACAATTTTGAAAGAAGTCTTATGGAAAACCACCCAATCCCAAAGCCTTGTCAACAACTAGTTCAAAAGTTGCCTCCTTTCCAATATAGGGGCTGGCCCCTGCCTAACCTCAGCCTAGACACAAAACAAAAAAAAGTTGCCTTCTTTCCTCTAAGATGCTCTTGCATAGCTTGAATGCCACCACCTATTTCTCTGATGGATTCCTCTCTGTTCATGTATAGTACCGTGAGGAGATATATGAAATAAGACTAACCCTTTCTCAATCTCTCGCCTTGACTCCATCTGAATACCTGAAGTGATCACAACTCACTAATTTTCTTTACACTCCTGTTTTTCCTTCTTGTTTGGTGCAAAGAATTTGTTTTTATCCCCTTCTTTCAGCCATCTAACTGTTGATATTTTTTTCTAGAAAATCTCTTCCTGAATTTGATGCACTTCCATAAGTTGTTGGATGGCCTTCTCCTTTGCTAGTGAAGGTATTATTTAGCCCATGTTATAGGCTTTCCTCCAAAACCTGTACTTTTTTTAATCTTTATCAACTTTAGCTGCTTGACACCAAGTCTTCGTCTTTAAAATTTGCATGAGTAGCCACTTTTTTTCAAAACTAAAGTCGGCATCTGGGAGACTTTCCATTCTTTATCCACTAGAGAGAGATGTAGCCAGTGACCTGAACCATCCCCTTTGAGAATAGAGTCAACATTGTTGTTGACGGAGTCGCTACCAAAACAACTGTCCAACCTTTCTGCTATTAAAGAATTGTCTATTCTTCTATTATTTCGAAATAACATATCTTTTTTTGGCAGTTCACCCACCAAGTTGAAGACCCCTATGAGATCAGTTTTTGAGATGAATTCCTGGTCCCTGATGCTCTTAATCCCACCTCCGTCTCTGTCTAACTGGCCTTGTAAACTCCACCAATAATCCAGTGCTTTCCATTTGTATCAACTCCTTTTCTAAGTGCCTCCCAACAATCTAATTTTTTAGTTGGATGGTTTGCATGCACATAGATTGGTGATCCAAATGTAAGAAGCATAGCCCTCATATTTACCGTTTGCTACCCTCATCCTCAATCGTAACTTTCCTTGGATCCTATAGAATAGTTATGTTCACTACATAACCTATGGCACTTTTTGGTATGGAGATACAAGTACAACCCGTCCAAAATTTCTGAAAACCTTGCTCATTTCTTCACCGTTGCATTTCATTCCGTGAATTAAAGCTACATTTGGTTTCTAGAGCCCCATTTTCCTTTTAAGAACTCCACGTATTCTGTGATAGTAGTTTCATTAAGAATTATTCAATCCATTTTGGATATAAACCTACTAAAAGGACTGGATTTACCTGAGCCTATAAGTTCTCTTTCCCTCAAATTTCCTTGGTTAGGTTTCATTCCCTTTTTGGTTTGAGGGGGTTTGATTTGATTCCTAGCAGCCTTCCTTCGAATACTTCGTTTTTTTTTCTTTTCTTAAGACTATCTTGAAGAAGATTTTGTTGATCTCTAGTCAATGCTTTCGAATATAGGATTGTTCACATTCATGCCTACCTCCTCCAAAATTTCATCTTCACCCTGATCTAGACTAGCCTCCTGATTGGTCGAGTATCATACAGTTTCCTCATATGGTTCTTATTATTGGCCGTCTTCTGCTGTAATCAGAACCGTGCTCCTGTAATGAAATCCTGTGTGCCGCAAGTATTGATCATGTTATTTTCATCACCCGCTTCTAACTAACTTCTGTTAACTTCCTACTCCAGTGACTCGCTTGTCATCTCTTTAACCTTAGTTTGATTGTAACTGCCTATTGGTTGTCATGTCTTCCTCGTATCTGCTACCGTTTTGGATCAGCTCCATCATTCGCTTTGACTACTGATCTGTACAGTTGGCTTACTTCTTGTTCATCCTTCTTTGATTACTTCCCTTCACATTTTTCCTTAAATTAAAGATAGAATGCCAAATTTATTGGCATTGGCCACCTGCAAAAAATGCTTCTTTTTCAACTTTTTCTTTCGTGGTTTAGCTTTGGATTTCAATTTGGAAAATCCTTTGAAGTCTATTATATAATATCTATATTTCTAATTTAAAGGGCAATCCCAGCGACCACCCCCCCCTTAAATCTGCGCCTGGATCATGCTCAGCTCAGAAGCACTAGGGGAGTGACCCCGGGAGCATGCTCTGCTCAGAAGCACTAGGGGAGTGACCCCGGGAGCGTGCTCCAAAAAAAAATCACTCCCTCCCTAGTGCTTTCACAGGTGGTTAAGAATTTCAACACTAGCAATGTCGGCAATCAATGATAATGTTAAATTCTTAAAGTAAAAGTACATCATTTTACTTAAATTTTTAACATTACCATGAAATGATTCAAGATGTTTGAGAGTGGTTTCAACCTCATTGGATTTCATATGGAGAAACTAGATTTTTAGATATCACTAAAGCAGCAGACTTAATGGTTTTCAGGATTTAAAGATTTAGGGGATTGCAATGTTTCCAATTGATTTTGTCATGCATGAAGGTATGAGATTGGCATTTGATCAAGAGCATGAAGCCCTTTAAGTACCTTGTTGTTCGTGTCATTGATTGTTGAACTTCATTGATGTTGGTGGAATTGCTTGTTGAACTCTTTTACCATGGCCTTAACTAAAATGTACACTTCAGTCAAAGGAAAATAATTGGTTAGGCATGCTAAGTTTTTTCTACCATATTACAAGGTTGAGGAGATAACCCTCCACACAAACCAAAATCATTGGTTAGGCATGTTATAACTTTCAATTTCTACCATATTATAAGGTTGAGCAATCCAAGTCTGAAGACTTTGAGCTAGATGATGTTTATGTAGCTCTTGTTGATGATCCCATTTCTAGTAGTGCTGAATCAATGATGAGTTTCATGAGTGATCATGTTGATCAGTGATTTGTAGTTTTCAAGTCTAGTTTCAATGCTACTACTACTACTAAAGAGGTTGCAGAGGAATCTACAGAGCCTTTGACTGTAGTGGGATCCCCTACTAGATGATTGATGGTATATGGTTTAATCCATGTTTTGATGCTTTATATAACTAATTCATCATTCTACATGCTTTTGTTGACACATATGCATCAAAATATATAAAAATATATATTATTTAAAATTCGCTCCTGATTCACTCCAAATCCGGAAGCTTCTAAAAATTATCACTCCACCCTCCTGCTTCCAAGCAGCCTAAGGCGATCCCTCATTAAATGTGCATGTTCTTGGCATATCATACACTGGAAAGGGATTTGTCAATAATCTATAATATGAATCCACTCAGTGTTTTGGTAACCAATATTATGTACTCTGTTAAGAGTACTGGAGATATTCAGCAAAACAAAGAATCAGGCATCAGACATGTACCTCATGGCCTTGGTTACCTCTGATGATTTGATGGGAACTTCGAGCATAATCCCTATATCGTCCAAGTCTCTTCACTAAAAAACTCCAACATGAGCATGTATAGTCTTACCTAGCCTAGGTCTTTCGAGAATCCTCTTTAAGTGGGAAGGAAAGGAAGGGCTCAGTCCAGTATCTCATTTGGAGGTCAGAAGAGTTAAAAAATGAAAAGGCCTAGGTACAAATATTGTTTCCCAATCCTTCGCATGAATGATAATCACAAAAAAGAAACCCTTTGCACACAATTGAGATCAATCAATCCTTTTGCTTTCCAATTTGAGTTTTATCCACTATAGTACAGACTGATTTGATGGCCAAAAACCCAGGAATCTTCATATGACAGGCATATCAGCCATGTACGGTATAATTCCTCCTATCGTCATCCTTGGAGCTAAAAATCACAAGCGGGAACCAACAAGTTCTGTTTTGCGACATTAATACATAAGAGTCTATGGCTGTCATTCACTTTTCTGCCTCGTTTGAACTAAAAGTTAAAAACATTCATCTGACAATATGTATTCATTTTATTGACATAATAAAAAAAATTGAAAAGATTTTAAATAAACAGATGTAATAAGACTTTGAATTCCTATAAGTTATGCTACATTAATGCTAGTGTATCCTCCTTAGCTTGATGTTAATTTTGCCATGGTCTATTTCTCTAATTCTTTTGGGATTTGTATCTAAGAGTTCTAGGAACATTTCAAACATGCCAAACACTTGTATGATGCTTTGCTCTCTTATCTCCATCTTTCTATTTATGGATGATATTGTCCCTTTATTTATCTTTGTATTCATGCATGAACAGGTTGGAGCCAATAAACAATATCTGTAGGACGTAGAACAAGTGGACAAGATAGAAGCTAGGATGAATCAATGCCAACCCGATCATGAAGCCAGCAGATATGAGAAGCACAGAATTCACTTGTTCAAATAATATTAATGTAAAAGAAATGCATTACTACAGGCAGTGAACTTTGTATTGATTCCTGGAAATGTTATACGTTGACTACATTTATTATATCTAAAAATCTAAAAGGTTAAAAACGAAGGTTATAAATGCATCATCCGATGCCGCATAAGCACTACTGTACAAAACTCATACACACAAGATCTGCTATAGCATTCTATAAGTAGCTGATGACACAGTCGTGAAGAGACAGTATACAGCTTCACCGGAACCTCACTCTCAAAACAAGAAAAAAAGAGTCAAGCACTAGTTTGAAAAGATAGTAATTAGCTTGCTGCTCTGCAAGATACATTTATGATTCTTTGATAATAATACTTGTTAGAGAAACAAGCAACTTCCCCAGATAAAACAAGCTGTAGAGGAGAGGAGAGAAGAATGCATGGATTCCAAGTATCGAGGGCGCATTTCTTAATAAATGCACATTCCAAAAGAATAAACAGATTAAGTAATATTTCACAATAGCAAACAATTGCAAAGCCACTACTAATCTCTAAACACCGAAGGAAAATCTCTGTTCGTGTGTTTCCTAGGGACATACTCTTGGCTCGTCCCTGAAGAAGGAGTTCTGTAATGCCCAACAGTCCTAGGGACTTGTGACCTGCCAACACTGGACCCTATTTCCTTACTTTGTAGATATTCACTACTAGAAACAGATTGATTTGGCCCATATTCACTGGTAGTGCCACTGTAGTCACTACCATGTTCCTGACTGCCTAAGGCCATTTTTCGAAATTTCTTCATGTCTTCACTATATTGGTTGGTGTCATAGTCAGAACTTCCTATTGAGCCATACACAGTACTATGCCCCGGCCTGATTCCCTCATCAAGATCGTCAAGAGAAACATCACCTTCCAAGACACGTACTATCTGAAAAACATAATTGCTGTTAGATCAGGTATTTCTACAACTAAAACCTCCTCAGAGAGCATTATGATGCCATCAGTTTGAACTTTAGGCAAAAAAGAACAACTTGGAGTCAACAAATTATGCAAGCAAGGACTGACCTGTCCCATACGAGGGCGCTTTCTTGCAGAATGTCGAACACAAGAAGCTGCACATGCAACTACCCGCATCATCTCATTCACGTTATAGTTGTGCTGTATCCGGATATCAGCAAGGGCATCTACATTGCCGTCTTCCATTGCTCGAGCAAGCAAGGGTCGGGCCTACAGAGTGATAAAAATCTTAAGCCATCTAAAATAAATTCTAACCCACCTAAAAAATAAGTTGACTTGAAGATTTAAGCAGTCAAAACAGTAGAGAAGTAAGTTCTGATTTTGACTTCAAGTACTTACCCAATCCACTAGACTGTCTTCTGAAAATGATGGAGTTGTATCTACAGGCCGGCGGCCAGTGATCAACTCAAGCAGCATAACACCAAATGAGAAAACATCAGATTTATCTGTCAATTTTCCACTTGATGCATATTCTGGTGCCAAATACCTGCCCAGGCAAACAATAGGGACTCAGAGCTCAAGTATAAAGGTACAAAAGGTATCTACAAAGTTAAAATGCACTGGAAAGGTCTTTTACCCAAAAGTGCCCATAACCCTTGTGGAGACATGAGTAAAACCTTCTGAAGCAAGTTTTGCAAGGCCAAAGTCTGCAACCTGTGACAAAAGGTTATATCAGGCTTTAGCACGTATTGTGAGGCCTATCACACACTACAACAAAGAGCAAGCTCATTAAACAGAAGCTTACCTTTGCTTCGAAGTTGGAATCAAGAAGAATATTTGAAGCTTTGATGTCTCTATGAATAATCTTCGGATAACCTGCAAATTTTGAAATTAGAACAATTTCAAAAATAGATAATAAAGGAGTGCAGGCTCAGCAACAAGACAAAAAAAATATAGCATACAGTCTTCATGTAAATAAGCAAGCCCACGAGCTGCTCCTGTTGCAATCTTCAACCTAGTTGGCCAATCCATAGTTGGCTGACCTTTACCTGTCATAAAATATAAAATTTTATAAGAAATAATAGATATTATGCATTTAGTGACTTTAGTAGCATGACACAATTTACATCTAGTGAAATACTCTTTCCTCAAACGTTCAAGAATGCTAGCATAGATTCATCTTATCCCTGGATCTATTCAGTTTTCTATCCTTCAAGACATAATTCCCAATGTTTTTTGATCCCTCTAGACGTGTGACAGATTAAAATGGATCTATGCTAGCTTATTCATAGTTGTTGTTAAATAACATGCATTGTTTTTTGACATTATGGTAAAATCAAGAAAACTAAATTGTTGGCCCTTTTCTGCATTTCATTAATGTTACACATGCACAATCGAAGTGTTGTAGGCCTCCCATAACCCCGATTGTAGAGCAGTTCACTTCTATCGATACAATTAAAGGGAAGTCAAACACATGCATTATGATGAAAGAACAATGGAAAAAATGTTACACAAGGATTACTTACCATGTAGATGGTGCTCTAATGTATCATTAGGAACAAACTCGTAAACAAGCAATCGTTGGCTACCAGCTATGCAGTAACCCACCAATGACACAAGGTGACGATGATGCACACGACTAATTATTTCCACTTCTGCTTGAAACTCACGCTCTCCCTGGCTCCCACCAACTTTGAGCTGCTTCACTGCTATAGTTTTGTTTCCTGGAAGAATGCCTTTGTATACATATCCAAATCCCCCCTGTCCTAATAGATTTGTCCGTGAGAAGCCATTTGTAGCCGCCTCTAGATCTTCATAGGTGAATGTTCTTGAGATACCAAGACCAATTCGTGGAGAAGGGGGAGGTAATGGCTGCTTTGATCCTGAAAAACCAGAGCTTGAATCATCCCCACTGCTAAATACAGGTGGGGGAGGTGGAGGAGGTGTCATGACGTCAGGAGGTGATGGTGGGGGTTTAGGAATGACAGGATGCGACGGAGGAGATGAAGGTGGACGAATCTTGACAGCATTATTCCCTGGCTGAGGAGCATTATTTTGCAAGTATTGAGGCCTTCCTCCATAATAGTCATCTGCACAATGGCCAAGAGAAGAGTTAGGTAAAATATGAATTCCAGAAAATATCTGAACAGGTTAAAAAAACTGCTCTCTTATTAAGGCTTCTAAGTTGGAACAATATGCACGATTCAAAACAATTAACTTTATTCGGACTAAGCTTTAGATCACTAAATATCTGATTTATTTGAAGTGCATCTTATTTATTTGAAGTGTTAAATCTTTTGCCCCAAAAAAATTATATGAACACATTTACGGTCAATTGACTTGTAACAGAAGGTGGGAGTAAGGGAGAAGTCTCTGTACAGGAAGAAGAATAAATTGTCGCAAAAACGTCAGCTAATCTAGAAATACTGGTGATGGCATGAGTAAAGCAAAGAAATTTAGAAAATCCACCCTATGCCAATAAACAGTTGATATACTACTGATAAAGAAAAGAAAGTTTCAAAGTTTGCATTATATTTTGTAATGTGAGTCCAGATGAAAGGTCTATATTAAGCTTCAAATACTGCAAATTGTGTGTGTTGGGTTTGTTTGCACAATATGGATGCAAATTTTAGAGAAGGATCTGTTAGCAAAACTCATGCACAATACAAGTGTTCTGAGAAAATGCCCAATAAATATTAGCAGGTGCAGAGAGGAATATTACACATCTTAGCAAGGTACAGAATAATTTCTCAGGCTATACCATCATAGCTTCTTTAAAATCAAGCAATGGGGAATGCAAGGAGTGAAACTATCCCCCAATATAAGATGAGAATGAAGGGAAACAACCAAATTCCTATGAGCTATTATATCATTTTCACAAGCAAATGTATCTTTTCTCCGGAACTTAATCATTTTCGCAGAAGCTCCTTCTCCTTTCTATCAGCCACAAATAGTGGGAGAATGCAGAAGTAAAACATTACGAAACCATTTCTTGTGTAAAAGGAAAATTAAGGAACCATTTCTTGTGTAAGTGCAGAAATACTGCAAATCCTTAGAATTATCAACATGTCAAATAAAAAATATGGTGAAACATTTGTTAAAAAAGAAAAAAAAAATCAAATGAAAAATTTGTGGAAAATGTTGATAATCTTTTTCAAATCGATTAATTTTATAAAAAAAGAAATTTGAATTCGAATCTATTCAAGAAGCACACCTTGGGGTTTGGGGTTGCACCCCATAACATGGATTTCCTTATAGCTTCGGTGGCAGATCTGAAGGTAGCTATTTTAACAAAAATGTTTAGGTCTTGAACCCGATCTGATCTCCTTTTAAACATACAATTTGGTTAGAGGTAGACCACGGCTAAATTGAAACCCTGGTCGACGGCTTAATTCTGGTCCATTGACCTCGCCAGTTAACCAAAGCGCTGCTCGCATTTCGAATAAATTCTGATAATGAAATGGTGATTTTTTCAATAATATAAAAAATGAGCAGCCAGATGGAGAAAACCTGCAGAGGAAGGATGAAGTATCATGAAAAAGAAAAATGATAAGAATGGATCTGATCGGTCTGTATGAACCTTCATTAGAGAAATCAGAAAAAGGCTGCCTCTCCATGAACCATCTAAATTGGCGAAGTTGGAACAAAATGCTGGAAAACAAACATTTGAGAAACCCTCTCCTTCATTGCCCTGTATTTTGTATGTAGTATTGTAATATTTTTCAAAACAATTAGGGGCCTCTTTTCACGAAATTTCATAATTTTACCTTGTTCATTGCAATGCAATCTGTGGTTGAGTAAAAAAATCTTCACAAAAAGTAGCAGAAATGAACATAACACAAAACAGCCTTGGGAGATTTTGCCAGATGTAGGTCTTGACTTCCAGTTTTGAAGATGGCATTCTTTTAGCAGCTGTTAACTGAACCAGCTATTGTTAAGATCTTGTACAGAGGGGAATTGTCATATTTAGGGCGAACCACCCTTAGATTCTTGTTATAATGGCACCTGGCGCTTGGACATTGTCCATCACACCTATCGATGCTTTTATCATTACCAAAAAGAACCCAAAAAAAAGGATCATAAAAAAGATTACAGAGCTACAGACCTTTGGAAGGTTGAGGTGGGGCTCCATAATACTGTCCAGGAATGAACTCTGGCCTTCTCTTTCTCTTCTTCCTGCAGCAACACGCTATGAGTATGCAAAGCAAAAGAACTCCAACGACGCCGGCCACAGCAACGCCAACAATGGCAGTAGTCGAAAAGCTGCTGCTGCTGTTGCTGCTTCCTGTAGAGGATGGTGTATTAGATCCATGTGATGTCTTCGGTGGTGGTGGTGGAGAGGAGGACGAGTGGGGGGTGGGTGGTGGTGGAGAAAGAAGCGATTTTGGTGGTGGTGGTGAGGTGGAGGAAGCCGGCGATGGAGCTTTGGGCGGTGGTGGTGAAGAAGAGGGAGGAGGGGATGCGGGTGGCGAAGTGGGCGTTGGGGATGTGGGTGGCGGTGTTAGATTTACAGGTGGAGGAGGGGATGTGTTATTCTTAGAAGGTGTTGGGGATACAGGCGCTGGTGCTGTCGTTGGAGAAGACATCTCTACATATACACAATGTATATGCACCTATTAATCACTCCACAGCTCTGCGTCCTCCTGCGCTCCTGATTTGATCTGATACTTAATGGCTAAATGTCTGATTAAATGAATGCCGCAGGCATTGGAGAATCCCCACAACTGAAGGCTCTTCTGCCTGCCTTAATGCTTGCCTCTTAGTCGCCCCCGGCCAGTCAAGGCTGGGCTGGCTGTATTTCATTAAAAATAATAGGAGAAATGGGGAGAATTGTAATGTTTATCTTGTTTTCGAAGGAAAATCGAGCAGAGTCAGCGTTTGGCATCGTGGGTGATCACTTACACCGTGGATTATGGAGGCGCGGGCCCCAACCGCGTTCGTCGGGTACCTAATACAGAGCTATTATAACGCGCTTTAGTTGAATTTTTTAATGTTATAACTAATAGGAATATTTGGTTTTTTCAGTTTTATAAAATTATTTAATAATTCTCGTGTGAAGTGTCGTCATTATTATTCTTATTCTGGTCATGGGCAGTGGGCACTGATATTTTGACCTTCAATCATGGATATATTTTTTTTAATTACTTAAATAATGAAAATTCATAATATAATTTGAAAGTTATGTACTATAACTGCAACACTGTTCAGAGGATGAATAACGCATTTTGTTTAAGCAGGAGGATGAATGGCTCATGTTTTGTCGCTTTTCATTCAAACATAAAAATTAGAGGAAAAATGTGTACTTTTTTCTGAAATTAAAATTATAAATATAAAATTCGGGTGTATTAAGGATTTTTGTGAGGATCTTATTCGAACAAATCAGAACATAGAATTTTGGTGAATTTTAGGAAAAAGAAATATAAATATTTTATACTATTTTTTATTATTAAAATAAAGGTGGTTGTTTTTTAGACACAGGGTGAATCGGTAATCGCCAGACCTAATTTAAAGAAGACCTTGGATCAATTCTGCTACTATAACACCAAGAGTACATCCAACAACGTGTCAAGTAGATATACTAATTTCTTATGATTTTGGCAAGAGCCCTAGGATCAATTCTGCCACTATAACACCAAGAGTACATCCAACAACCTGCAAGTAGATATACTAATTTCTTATGATTTTGGCAAGAGCCGAGACTCACGAATAAGGGGAATCTACTCCTTGAGCCGCACACCATAGCACAATAATATACTCGATGTGATTTGACCCCTGACCTCGTGGGTTTCACCCAACGAACTTAACCACCACATGAATAATTTTTTTAGAAAGTGTCTTGTTTGAAATCCTATTAACAAATTGTTAATTCAACCCAAATCAATGAGGGCAAATATTCCTCTATTATATATATTTTATATATATATATATATATATATATATATATATATATATATAACACATTAAGTAATTTAGGAAACATCAAGAGGCTACAAGCCACATATATCAAGAGTTGAGATGTCACATGGGAAGGGGTTCTTACTCTTTGATTCTTATTACAATAAGTCAAACATGTCCCTTGGAATTGGACCTGGGTGGAAGGGAGAACAAATCGTGCTCCCAACTAACCGAGCTACAAACCCGAGACAAATTGGACTATAACACTACAATGAACATCTACTTGATATTTGATGACAATTTGAAATATATAAATGTATACATCCATATTTACAAGTCAGCATCATTTGAATATTATATTGTTTAATAGATGTTTATGATCCATGTGAATAAGTGCACCTGTTAAGGTAATATTTTGGCTAAGTTGTCACCATTCACCTATTGTCGGGATGATTTTTCCAACAACCTCCAATCCAATGGGGACTCTTGGAGGTCATGGGTTTAAATCATCATAAGATCAAAGCACATTGAAACACATGAAAACATTGTTACATTAAGTTAAACTAAAATACTTGTAACATTGAGCATCTACTGGACATTTGATGACACTTCGAAATTTTCACATCTATCCATCTATATTTTCAGGTCAACACCCTTTGAAGATGTCTTTTGTTGAATAGATGCTTATGGTTAACATGAATAAGTGCATTTGTTAAAGTAATCTTTTGGTTAAGCTGTCACCGTTGACTTATCACTGAGATGATTCATCTAGTGTCCTTTGATCCAATGTAAACTTAGGAGGTCATGAGTTCAAATTGTCACAACATTGAAGCACACTTAGATCCATGGAAACATTGTTACACTAAGTTAGACTAGAATACTTATGACATTGAGCATCTACTACTCAACATCCAATCATGTTTTGAAATATGCACATGTACGCATCAATCTGGTGAGTTAACACTCTTCAAAGATGTGTTGTTTAATAAATGTTCATTATCAACATGAATAAGTGCAATTATTAAAGTGATATTTTGGCTAAATTGTCGCCCATTATTCTATTATCAAGATAGTTTATCCATCATCCTCCAATTAATATGGACTATGATAGGCCACATGTATAAATCTTCTAATTATTGAAACACATTGACCCCTGTTAAGCATTCTTACAATAAGTTAGACTAGATTGCGTGTGACCTGGAACATCTACTTAACATTTGAGGACAATTTGAAATCTACAAATGTATCCATCGATACTCACAAGTCACTACCCTTCGAAGATGATTTTGTTTAATAGATTTTTATCATCAACATGAATAAGTGGACTTATTAAAGCAACCCTTTTAGCTAAGTTGTCGCCACTTCCTTATTGTCAATATGGTTTGTCTAATATCCTTTCGTTCAGTGTTGACTCTAATAGAACCCAACATATGAGCCTACTACAACATTTTTCTCAAATAAGCCATAAAATATATATATATTATTATAATATATATATATATATATATATATATATATATATATATATATATATATATTTGTCAATGAATACCTCATCATGAACCCTCGAGGGACAACTCATTAGCAAGTGTTGTGAAAATGAAGCGTCATGTACCAAAAGGTTCAAGGTTTCAAATCTCCGTGACGTACCCATGTTTGTGGAAGAGGTATACATAGGTTACTCAAAAGTTATAGTGGCAGTGAACTCAATCAACCTTATATCATGTGAGTATGAAACCAACCTAACTACCAATTCTTCTAGATAAAAATTAATAAATAAAATAAATTCACCATAAATTAAAATTCATATACATATAATTAACTTAAATCTTAGTCCACCTTAAATTTACACCAACATGATTTGCCAAATGAATACTTCACCTAAATTGAAATTCATATATATATTCTATTAAATTCATTTGAAGTTACTAATTCTTAAACTTACACTAACATGTCTCACACATTTAAAAAATCAAAATAAAAACATTCAAATATCTTTAAAAATAAATTATTACTTTGTAAAGAAAATAAAGTCCCCCCTTATAAACAACCATTATTATTAATTAATATGAGACAACGAACTTTTAAGTTAACCCCGTAACCAACCAAACCGACAAGTCAATAGCCTTAAGAAAACAAATCAAATCTACCCCCAATATTGACCTTTAACCTTATAAGTCAAAACCGCGCATGTGTTGAAAGCTCAAATGAATCTTCTGTTATAATTATAACATAAATTACACACCACAAATCAAGGAATTTTTGTGAAAGATTTTTGGAAAGGTATGATGTGATTTTCTATTGGATTTCTTTGTTAGATTCCCTTCTCTAAATAGAGATATATATATAAATATAATTGCATCAATTATGAATATTGTATATATGATTTTAGGAAAGTTATTGGTATGATTTTTTATAGATTTATAAATATATTATTAATTTAAATAAATTATAACAAAATTATTTATATAATAAGTATGTTAAATACCATATTTTATAATTTTATTAAACAAAAAGAGAATATAATGATTTATGAATAAGACAGCCATTCATATGGAGATGGCAATGACTCACTGACAAGTCACTTTCAAATTTGCAAATTGATGTATTTGCAAATTAATTTGAAAGGTGCATGTCCTGTCTTTTTCCGAAAGGAAAGTAGCGGCGGCAGAGGGGGTGTCGAGGATTCTTCGTATAATAGCCAAATTAAAAATTTAGAATAATAATTTTGTTTATGTATTTGTGTGTGAAAATATATTTTTAATAATAATTAATAATTTGATATTTATTCTATTATAATTTTAAAAATAAATTTATTTTAAATATTAAAATTTGTGATATTTATTTATATATAAGTTTTAATTAATAAGTATAATTTTTGTTTGTTATATTTTATATTTTTTATTTATGAAATTATTCTATAATTTGACTTTGTTAGGCTGAATTAACAAAAATACTAATTGAATTTTTGAAAATGAGACATTTTTTTTTTAAACAAACATAGTTAAAGAATTTAAATATAATATACTTATCTTTATTTATTTTATTTTAATTTGTTTTATTTGAATTATGAAAAAATAAAATTAAGAGTTAAATTTTGATTTCTAACTAATTTTTGTTGGGTTGAAATTAACAAAAATTACTTAATCTAATCCTTTGAAAGTGAAACATTATTTTTATTTTTAACTAAGAAATTAGTTAAAAGAATTTTATGATGATGATGATGATGATGGTTAATGTCCACTGAAACCAAACTTTGGTCTATCGGACCTAAAGAAAAAAATTATTTAGTTTGATTTAAGATTTTATTTCTATGCTCAAAAAGCTTGGAGAGAAGCCTACCAAGTTCACTATAATTTTGACATCGTAAAAGGCTAGGAAGGTCATTATTGTGACAAAGATTATGAAACTAAGATCTAATGTGGTTGTACGCGGGGCACTCTAAGAGGAAGTGGTTTTCATCCTCAATGTTCCTATTATCACAGAGATGATAGATTTTTTTCATCCATGGTGTTTTAGGAACTGCCCAACAACCTGTTTCACTATGGAGCTCATGAGAGTTCGTTCTAATCTTCGCTATATTAATTTTCTTCTTTGAGCTAGCTAAAACAAAGAGATCCTTTTGATCTTCTAGGGTGGGGTTGATGACCTTCTTATAATAACTTAATTTTCTTTTAGCCGCTAAATCTTTCTCACACCACATTTTTTCTTTGAACTTAGAAGTAACAATATTTTTAATGTTATTAATGTTTTGCAATGCCTCATTCTCATTGATCTCCCAATGGTTTAACCAGGCCCTCGTGTCTTTATACCATCCCCGTTTTAACCTTAGTTGGTTTTGGCTAGAATTTAAAGCTAGCTTGGGAAGTCTATGATCTCCTATGTTAGTGAGCTTGTGTTTGTACAACAAAAGCCTAGTCATAGCTAGGCTTTCGATAGGGGAAAGACCTACTTCTATAAGGAGAATAAGGTAGGGTGTATTGCTTTTAATTTTCAGGTTATACGTTATAAAGCGCTTCTGGATTTGCTCAATCTTTCTCCAAGATTCTTTAGAGATGCTGCAACCCCAAACCTCACATCCATATAAGATAACAAAAGTGACTAAAGTTTCAAAGAGGAACTTCCTTTTATCCCACATTATGAGGTTTGATGTTTTACAATTATTTTCAAGACCAAAGTAAGCTTTCCACCCCCCATTAATCCTTTTCTCAATGCTATAGTTCCAGTTGAGCTTGTGATGAATATCAATTCCTAGGTACTTGTAAGAATACAATTCCTCCAAGTTATTATTGTCATACATTAAATTAGCATAGGTGTCCTTCTTGGATTTGATGACCATAACTTTTGTTTTGTCAGTGTTAATAGTCATACCCATGGTAGAGCAGAAATACTTAAGAAGCCTAAGTCGCTTATCAAGATCAGATGGACACCTTGTGAGGAGAACAATATCATCAACATAGAGGAGAAGGATGACGATTAGCCTGGCTAAGATCATGTCAGCACATCATGCTTCCTCTAAATAACCTTTGAGCTTGTCAATGTAAATGCCAAATAGGGTAGGGGAGAGGGGGCAACCTTGTTTAACTCCGATATTACACTTAATATCTTTCGACCACCCCTCATTACTCTTTAGCTTGGCAATTACATTCTCATATAATCGAATAGCGGCAGCTCTCAACTCGAAAGGAACATTTAGCTGTTCTAATCTATTCCAAAGGTTGTTTCTAGGAACCATATCGAAAGCCTTTCTAAAGTCCACAAAGCAACAAAAGATATTGGATTTATCATTACGACATTCCTCCACAATGATCCTAAGCGTAATGAGTTGGTCTGTTGTTGAGTGATGCCTTCTAAAACCCGCTTGGCCTTTAGCCCACTTACCTTCACTTTCAAGCCATATGCTCAACTTCTTTTCCAAAATACTACCATATAACTTAGCTCAAAGAGGGTTGATGATAATTGTCCGATAATTAGAGGGGTTATTTGTATCCCCATTTTTAAAAATAGGGATAATGAGGCTCTCAGTCCATAGCTTAGGGAACCCAACCCTTGCTTGACTGCTTGATTGAAAAGCTTGTGGATGTGGGGGATGAGGACAGGGCCTCCAATTTTTAAGATTTCTGCCTGGTAACCTTCAATGTCCTTAGCTTTCCCATTAGCCAGGCATTTAACCCCAAAATCAATGTTTTCTAGAGAGAAAATTTCTTTCGTTGTGGGCAAGGTTTCAAAGTTATCCATGACATTCGGAGATTCATAAAGCTTTTTAAATATAATATGCATTTATGTTTATTTTATTTTATTTTAATTCGTCTTTTTTATTTGATAATTTAGTTATAAAAAAATTAAATTTTGGTTGTTAACTAATTTTTCAAGATTTTGTTGAAGAAGCATAACTCAAATGGTATGGTATAGATTTCAAATCTCTAAAGACATGTTTTACTTAGTGAAAATAGTAGAAAAAAGTCATATAAATGAGTTCTATTGGGTAGTCTCATAGTCATTTTCTGAAAGGGCAAAAAAAAACAAAAACAAAACAAAACAAAAACAAAAACCAAACAAAAACAAAACAAAACAAAAACAAAAACCAAACAAAAACAAAACAAAACAAAAACAAAACAAAACAAAACAAAAAACAAAACTAAACTAAACTAAATTTTCAAGATTTTATCTTAAAAGACATTAACCAATTTTCATTTTTTCAAATTCATCTTTATAATTCTATAAAAAAAAAATTATTTTACCCTAAAAAAATTCAATTTTTTTAACTATATAAAATTCTCAAAATTTCCAATACTTGGGTAAAATTTGAATAAAAAAGATTATAATTGGAATTGTAAACAATATAAAATTTATCAAATTTTTACACTTTGAAATAAATATGGATCCTTCACATTTTCCCAATAATAAATTATGAATGTCATGTTTTCTACTTTTTAATTCTTTTATCTTTTGTTCAAATTCTATTATTGTAGCTAAAAGAACTTTTAGCCCCACTATGTAATAGAGGTAGTGGCATTAAATTGAAAAATAAAATAATAAAACATAATGGAGGCTTGATTAAAAAAGTAATAAAATTAGTGTAACCATATAAAATAAAGGTGTAGTTTATCTTATAGACTATATAGTCTTTTTCACAGGAATTATGGGATACAATTTCAAGCAAGATTGTGATTAAACTCAAGTTTTTAAAATTTTATGATAGGTTTTGGTTAAAAATAACCAGGTTAAAAAAAAAGAGAGAGAGAGAGACAACAATCATTTCATCTATTAATTGGTAAATGCTAATAGACAACAATCCATAATAAGCATCAAAACACACACTTCATCATACTTCTCTAGTTTAAAAAAAAATCAAAAAACACAAAACAAACTAAAATATAACTTTATTAATATTATTAATGATAAAAAGAAATAATATATAAGTTGGACAAATATACATTTAAAAAAACATAAAACTAGATTCTTAACCATAGAGTTTCACCCCACTTTATCACTGAGATTTCACTCCACTTTATCATGGACATTCTTAATCTAAATCATAAAACTAGATTCTTAACCATAGAGTTTCTCCCCACTTTATCACGGAGATTTCACTCCACTTTATCATGGACATTCTTAATCTAAATAAGCTTTGTTACATAGCTATGGAGATTCACCCCCACTTTATCTTAGAGATTCATAATCTAAATAGAGATTTCACTCCAATTTATCATGGACATTCTTAATCTAAATAGGCTTTGTTACATAGCTATGGAGATTCACCCCCACTTTATCTTGGAGATTCATAATCTAAATAGGTTTTGTTACGATACCATGGGCCAATACCATGGTTTATATATACCACATGCCCAAAAAAGCATAACTCATTTCATATAATACTTGTTCATATGACATTCTTTTAATTAATAAATTTAATTGAAACGGAAAAAAAGGCATAACTACTTTGCAAGGAAATCACAACAATTTTTGTATACTATTAAGAATATTTTAGAATATTTTATGGAGGATAAATCACTCCCATCCACCTAATAATTATGGACAATTAAGTTAAAATTTTGGAAGCCCTATTCTAAAATAAACATGCGTATAGGCATAAACAACACCTCCTAACGTTTTGTGTCTTGTTATGTTTTTAGTACTAGTTTCTTTGTCTCTCTCAAGTAACATCTTGGTTGGAAGACAATACAAATATTTATTTCATCAATAATAATGATAATAATATATCGATTCAATTCAATTTGTTTTTTGGTAATTTTAAAAATTCTATTGATCATTTAGAAATGAATTACATCACAATTTTTGGCCCAGAATGCTGTGAATAACAAAGTTGAGATGTATGATACTAGGAATAGCAAAGCCGACATAGAGGAGAAAAAGAAACAATTTCATAGGAGAATCACCCAAATTAGGGCCGATCTTCAAGGTGGCCTTTCTTTCGTTTCTTTTTCGAAACCTTGACCCAACCTTCTAAAGATGGGTTTATCAAAACTATATGTAGATTATCATTCCACGTTGAAGGATATTCCTTCTCAAATTCCAAATAAGCTGTTGAAATGTGATAACAAGAATATTCCAATTTTAATTTGTCCTTGAATTAAAATTCGAATTTAGTCTCACTAGTTGCTTGAAAAACAATTAGTTAATTCATCTTGAGTTTATTAGTTGGAGAAATTCAAGCTAGAAGTTTTTGTGAAGTCATGCAACAGTTATCCCTTTGATTGAGGAAGTTATCCATTAATTAAGGAGATAAAGATGAGTTGTAATTAGTTAGCTGTTAAGTTTAAATTAGTTCCAAACAGTTTGAGGAACTAATTGCGAGTTCAGTAATGCATGCAGGAAAGTAGTGTACTCGAGATAACTGAATATTCTCTCATAAATAACTCATGCATGTCAATTCAGACAAAGACCCAGATTCGTTAATTTAAAAGGTTATATGTCATTGTCTCTTCCGAAAATTGTCATAAATTATATAATTTTAATAAATTGTCATTAATTGTATATTATTTTTTATTTATGAAAATTATTCTATAAAATTGACTTGTTGAGTTGAAATTACAAAAATTACTTAATTGATCCTTTGAAAGAAACATTATTTTATTTTTAACTAAAAATTAGTTAAAAGAATTAAAATATATATGTATTATGTTTATTTTTATTATTTAAATTTAATTTGTTTTTTTTTTTTTTTTAATTTGAAAATAGAGTTATGAAAAATAAATTAAGAGTTAAATTTTGGTTGTTACTAATTTTTCAAGAGTTTGTTGAAGGAGAGCTCAAATAATATGGTATAGATTTTTTAATGTGATTTTTTCCGAAAGACTTTATAGATTTTTTTATGTGATTTTTTCCGAAAGACTTTACTTAATATGGTATAGATTTCAAATCTCCGTGTTTTATTTAGTCAAAATAGTGGAAAAAAATCATATAAATGAGTTCTAATGGGAAGTCCCATAACCATTTTATTGAAAAAAACACTAATTTTTTCAAGATTTTATTCTAAAAGACATTAACCAATTTTCATTTTTTTCAAATTCAATCTTTAAAATTTATAAAATAAATTGATTTTAGATTAAAATTTTTCAAAATTTTTAACTATATAAATTCTTTAAAATTTTGGAATAACTTTGGTCAAATGTGCAATAAAAAAATTATGATTAGAGTTTTAAACAATATAAAATTTGTCAATTTTTTACACTTTGAAATAAAAAATGGAGCCTTCACATTTACCAATAATAAAAGTTGAATGTCATATTTTCCATTTTTTAATTCTTTTATCCAATTTTCAATTTGTATTATTGTAGTAAAAAAAAAACTTTATAACTCCACTATGTAAGAGATGTAGTGGCATTAGATTAAAAAATAAAAATAATAAAACATAATTTTTGGTTTGATTAAAAAAATATATAAACTATGCACCATATAAATTAAAGGTGTAGTTTACTTATAGACGAAATAGTTTTTTCCACCGGAATTTGGTGATACAATTTCAAGCAAGAATGTGATTAAACTCAAGTTTTAAATCTATACTCAATTTTGTTTAAAGTTAACCAAAAATATATATATAATATATATATATATATATATATAAAATATATATGTCTGAAAGAAAAATTTAAAAAAAAAATATATTAATATAAAAATATTAATAATAAAATAAATAAATAATAAATAATAAATAAATAAATACAATAATAATAATAAAATAATAAATAAATAATAATAAATAAAAATAAATATATATAAATAATAAATAAATAAATAATAAATAATAAAGAATAAATAAAAATTCATTTGTCTTATAAATAGTAAATTGTAATAACATCAATCATAATAGCATCAAAAACACTTACTTAATCATACTTGTCTAGTTGCTAAAATAAAATATTTAAATCTTAAGAATTAACTAAATTATAACTTTATTTAAAATAAGTATTTTATTCACCCGAAATAGTCAAATCCCATCTGACAAGAACGTTGGGATTTAGAAAGGGAGATCTACCTACAAAATACCTGGGCACCATGCTTGATGTAAGCTCTCTAAGGATAGCCAACTGGCTGCCCACCCTGGAGAAAATGAAGAACATATTAGAAAATTGGTCCTTTAGGACTCTTAATATAGCAGCTAGATTGGTGCTTCTCAAATCGACTCTCCAATCAATTCCAATCTATCCCCTATCGGTAATGGCAGTACCGAAATGAATCTGCACCAAAATGATTGGAATCTTCAAGAAATTCTTATGGGGAGGGCTAAAACAACAGAAGAAGTGGGCCTTAATCTCATGGAACAGCCTAACAAAAGCAAAGGAGGCAGGGGGGCTAGGGCTAAGAGATCCATTCATATTAAACCAAGTCCTAGTGGCAAAACTTTGGTGGTGTTGGATGAATGGAGGCAAAGATTTATGGAAAGAAATATGGACATCAAAATATAACATGCCCTCTACAACTGAAGAAATCATGAGAAAGGAAATGATGCCAAAAGGTTCCACGATATGGGAGCTGGCGTGCCAGAACAGAGATATCATAAACAGGCAAGTTTTTTGGGAAATAAGAGATGGCAGGACAGCAAAATTCTGGGAGGAAGCATGGCAGCAGAGGGGAAGAATGGAGGAAATTCAGGAGTTGCAAAACATTTACAGGGAAGCTAAGGCCAAAGGCTTAATTTGTGTCAAAGACTGCTAGAAGGAAGGAGGAGAAAATGAGATGTGGAGGGAATGGAAAGAACCTGAAGAATGGGATAATAACATCGATGAGGATCTCAAAGCCAGAATAATAAAAGAGATGGACTCAAGAAGGATTAAATATAGAACTGGTCCGGATATCCTCAGATGGGGCGGAACTACAAAAGGCACCTTTACGACCAAAGAAGCATACGCCATAAAGTCGAAGCAAGTGCAGGAAGAACAGACCCAAGAATGGAAACAATTATGGAAGAACAGGTGGTGGCCAAAGGTTACCATGTTCGCCTGGTTAGTGGGAAGAAAACGTATTCTGACATGGGACCAAATATAGAAAAGAGGATTCCTAGGACCATCAAGATGTTGTTTACGTAAACAAATTGTAGAAACTCAGGAGCATATCTTAAACTCGTGCCTGATTGCTCAGCAACAATGGGAAGAGACCAGAAGCCTCTTTGGAAAGACGAACTGTAACCCCCAGGACATAGCTCTAACTTTATTCCAATGGGGAAAGGGACAATTTCAAAGCCTGGTAGTGAGAAGAGCATGGAACTTGGTAGTGGGCTTCAATATATGGTCCATCTGGAAAGAAAGGAATAGAAGTATTTTCCAAGGTAAAACTAATTCCCCGGAGGAGTTATGGAAAAGAACCCAAAACATGATAAGAGAGACAATACTAACGGAAGCGTGGGATCAGGGAGATTGGAAAACCACGGATGAGGAAAACCGCATTCTAAGGAGGCTAAACTTGAACCAGGGGATGGTATATCGACAGCAACAAAAAACACAGGGTACAAAGATCCAAAGCCCAAATGTGTGCATGCGCCCTCAGGACGAATTCATCAAACTTAATTTTGACGGAGCATCACAAGAAAATCCGGGGCCTGCTGGATATGGCGGGATCTTCAGAGACAGCCAAGGCCAAACTAGGTGGATTTATGCCGACAAAGGAGGGATAATGGGTAACAATGAAGTTGAGTTTATGGCGGCCTACCAAGGAATCAGGATTGCAATAAGAAATGGATTCATGAAACTTGAAATAGAAGGTGATTCAAATTTGGTAATAGAGACAATAAGAAAACTAAATCATGGCAAGTCATGGGAACGGGTGGCTAAGAGCTGGAGGATGGCGGGCCTCATCCAAGACATAGAAGAATCAATGAAGCATATTGAGTATAAAGTCACTCATCATGTCAGGAGAGAAGGCAACCAGCTTGCAGACTACTTGGCTAATTGGGGTTGCAACGTGAAGGACAGGAAAGTAGACACCATATGGACAACTTAGATGGCAGAGACAAGATGGGAGAACCTCAACCGAATCACCAAATAGGACAATAATGACACATCACAGTTATGATCATATCTACATACACACCTCGATCGAGGTGGAGAAAGGTGACCTGCACAAGGTCATGATGGGGAGCAGTACACGGAGGCATACACCTCACCTCAGGGTAATCATGTTAAGATCGGGGGTGACGACATGCAGAGGAGATCGAAAACCAAGACAAGGAATTGGGAGAATCATGGAAATGACAGGGGAAAAGAACGACGACGATCATGTAGTGAAGCAAAGGGTAGGTGATGACATTTCTATAAAAGCAGGAGAAGGCAGCGAGACAGATAAGGAGAAGACAGGAAAGGTGGTGCAGAGTGAAGCAGTTTGGCAGAGAGACCTTAGGTATCGTCTCAAAAGAAGGTAAGCAGGTATGGCGGAGGGAGGTAGGAAGGAAAGGTTGTGTAGGGAGGGAGAGGAGAGGAACATGCAGATGGAGCAGGAGTGAATAGAGGAAGAAGAAGGAAATTGCAGGGAAGGGGAAATGGAGATCGGGAAGGAAGAGCACATGGAGAAGGTGAATTTCGAGGTGGGGCAAAGTAGTAGGGGGAGAAATAAGGGTAGACCGTCCAGAAGAGGAAGGGTAGAAGGCGCAGGGGGCGAGGGAGATCGAGACAAGTGGAGCGCTGCGAAACTGAGACTCCGGTGTCTAACCAGCAAAAAAGAGGATGCAGGTCCACTGAACAGATCGCTTAGGAAGCGGAGAGAGCTTACAGCACAGAAACCAACGAGGAGATCAGGAAGATTATCGACGCGCTGGAGGATAAAGTCCTGGAGGAGGTTTCTGATCCAGAAATGGAGGAATGGAGTACGCTCCTTCCAGACCCTAGGAATACAAGAGGGCGCCTTTCGCTGTATAAACGAGCACTGCACATGTACTGGGTGGTGAAACACCTGTTAGCGAAAGCCATGGAGCAGGTCGCCGAAGAGATGATGGAGATGGTTCAAGGCCCATTGAATTTGAAAAGGGAGATGAACAATCTGCAGTTCATGATCCGGAAACAGGACATCAGAATGGAGGAAATCCGCGGCATGCTGAAGAAGCTAACCACCGCGCAGCACGGGGAGGAAATCAAACAGGTTTTCATGGTTGATTAACTGTTTAGCTCTGTTCTCTTTTGAATTCTCTTCTAGGCATAAGAGAATCAACTTTTGTAAACATGTCTTTTGATCTGTAATAGCTGATAGGTATATAGATATAGTAAGTGAGTAGAGTGTCGTCATGGTTTTAAACATATTGACGCACCAGCTAAGTTGACAAGTTGTTAAACTCAGACTCTTGGTGACCAACAGACCTGGTTCCCCTTCGGGGCGGGTTGAGGTCACCAGAGATTGTATATTTTTGTTGTTGTATATAATAGAAAAGAACACACCGTAGCTTACAAAAAAAAAAGTATTTTATTATTATTAATGATAAGAAGAAATTATATAAAAGCTAGACATGTATACATTTAAAAAAACATAAAATGAGATCTATAAAAGACCCAGTGGACCCCAAGAATATGAAGGGTATTTACGTTATCCCATGCTCTTGTGGGACTCCCTACATTAGTGAGACTGGTCGCTCGATTAATCAAAGGATTCGTGAGCATGTCGCTGACATCAAGCATGGAAGGACCCACTCCTTTGCTTTGGCAAAGCATGCAGATAAATCTAAGCATCACATCTGCAATGAGGAGGCCCAAGTCATTGATAGGGTTAGTCATTTCCATCATCGTAAATTGAGGGAGGCCCTAGAAATTGAAAAAAGACCCAATAATTTGAATAGAGATGATGGTTGGATTATTAGTAGAAGTTTTGTCTGTGTCATGTCCTCCTAGTTTTTTAGGTTTCTTTTTGGAATATTTTGCTTGTTTATTTATCTATGTAGGTATTGATGTCCTTTTTATAGTATTTGTTGTTGATTTATTCTTCATTAGAGTTTATATTCTTGATCCTTCATGTTTTCTTAAGTATTTTATCATCATAGTCGTTCTTAACTCCTTTTAGTATTTTTTTATTTGTTTAATGGGCCTCAGCCCCATATTTTTATTGTTGACCATGTTTTATTTATTGATTATATATATATATATATATATATATATATATATATATATATATATATATATATTTATATATATATATATATATAGATATATATATATATATAATATATATATATATATATATATATATATATATATATATATATATATATGTATTACTATTACTATTACTATTTTTATTTATTTATTTTTCCCCTTGGAAAAAGCATAACTTTCATTGATATAAGAAAATTAAATATTGTAGATGCATATCGCATATGCTATATGTGAGGTTGTTTGCCTATCAAAAAAGGAAGTATCAAAAAAGACCAATGATTCTCCACACAGGGAGAATATGTCTTCTGCATTGTTCAAGAGAGATAAAAAAACTCCTCGTAGGGAGTACAGTTGTCTGTCATATATATACAACTAGTAAAATCGAAATATACAAATATGTTGATAATATAAGAAAAAAATATAAACATGAGAATCAGGCTCCTCCTAAGCCAGTTATGTTATGTAATCCATGTATGGACAGTGGTAGTACTAATAGTGTCCATCGTCCCTCTGCTCCTAGATCATCCATGTACCACAAGGCCAGTGAGTCTGTGTGCCTCTTCCAAAATAGGTTTTAGTGAGTATGCATAATAGTTTGATGTATTGTTTATCCAATTACAAACTATTTTGGAGTCCCCAAATATTTGAATATTTCTACATCGTTTCTCCAAAAGTGTAGGATATGTTTTATAGTGATCAGCTATGCATAATTATTGGTACCCCTTCCCAGACCCATTTGTATTTAATAGTAGTGAGAGTCAGAGAGGTATAGTAAAGCACCCCCCCCCCCACAGCCTGCATCACGTGTAAAGCCATCGCAATATGCCTAGGGGTATTCTTAGTTGATGACCTTAGGGACAATGGTCCTAGTGGAAGGAGCAGCATCGTCATCAGGGATGGAGTTATAGTCGTCCAGAACATGTGCGATAATAGAGGGCCAATATGGGATGGTATTATGGAAAATGTAACGGTTTCGTGTGATCCAGATCACCCAACAAGTGAGAAGGGGTAGGTTCCTAGCCTTGTTCAGAGCCACAGATGACCACCATGATATCCATGCATCTAAAACAGATATGCCCTACCTTTGACAGTGGGAATTGATGGCCCTAAGGATGGTGTTCCAAAGGTCCACAATAACCAAGCAAGTAAGGAAGAGGTGATTGATAGTTTCTAAGTTTTTCTTGCAGATGCAACACCCGGATGGTCCATGATGGGCTCTCTTGTTTCGGTTGTCCCCCGTGGGGGCCTTGTTCTTAAGTACCGTCCACATAAACAATCTTGCTATGGGAGGCGCATTCAATTTGCACAAGTGTTTCCACCAATGTTCAACAATCGGTGGTCAGTGGACATTAGAGATACAAAAGTATCCTTCCTTTGGAGAGTATCTACCATTTTTTGCATGGGCCCATATGATCTCATATTCCCCCTCAGTTATCCTAATGTGTGATTCAATCAATGCAGCAATGTATTCCTCCCATTGATGATGCCAAATATGAGGGAGGTGTAGTCTCCGTGCAGTCTTCCATGCCTATTGAAAGATGGCGGTGTGCTCAGGATCTGCAATGTGATTGATATGGATGATGCCTGAATTTTTGAGATGGAGCATAAGATCCTGTGGGAGCCTGTGTGTGTTGCCACTACTGATCCAAGGATCTAATCCAATGTGGATCGATGAGCCAGATTATATTTTCCATGTGATCCCATCTCAGTTAAGAGGCAGGGAGTTTATCATTGCTTTCCATATGATAGATATCCCAATCTTGTTCCAGTTGGGTTGACGGATCCAATCCATCAAGTTTAGGGGAGATATATATTTCGAATATGCCACCCTTGTCCATAAGTTGTTGGTGGTAACTAGTTGTCATCCTAGCTTAGCAGCTAGTGTGGTAGAGAAATCGTCCAATCTTTTAATTCCCCATCCTCCCCATTTCTTTGGAAGTGATAGCAACTCCCATCTAGCCCAGGCCAAGATTCTCCCGTACTGTTTGCCCTTCCAAAGGAATCTGCAACAGAGATTTTGTATTCTATAGAGTATTCCCCTTGTGTTCCAAGCTAGATACATCCAATATACAAGGGTAGCTTCGAGTATAGCTTTAATAAGAACTAGTTAGCCTGCTCTGGAGAGGTACTTGTGGTGCCATATATTACATCTTCTCTCTAGCTTAAAGATTTACCATGTCCAGTATGCAATCTTGTATCCAAGGGGTTTCAATCGATACCTTAGGTACCTAAGACCATCATCCAGCTGCATAAGAGTAAATGGGAATCTGTGGAGGGCAAACTGTATTTCATGAGGTGTGCATCCTGACACCGTTATAGTGGATTTTAGACTATTGATTTCCATACCAATAGAAGTTTGAAATATTTCCATGATATTCTGTAAGTTAATTAGATCCCCAATGCCTCTGTTAAGGAAGATCAACACATCATTTACAAAGAGCATATGGGTCATTATGCATCTGTCTGTAATCCCGATGCCCTTGTAGTCTTCTCATCCTGTGTATATCCAATATGAGTCTGTTAAGGCCCTCCATAATGAGAAAAAATACTAGAGGGGATAGAGGACATCCCTACCTGAGTCCTCTTTCTAAGTGGAAGAATGGTGGTGTTGATCCATTGATAAGGACACTGAAAGTTATGTTTGTTATGCAACACATGATCCACTGTATAAACTCTATGGGAAAACCAAGATGAGTTAAGATAATTCTGATATATAACCAACTAGCACGATCAAAATATTTTGAGAGGTCTACCTTGAGGATCATACCTTTCAATTTCTTCGTCTATACATAATGCAATACCTCTTGTGCAATTCCTATAGCTTCATGGATTTGTCGATCCTAGAGGAAAGCGAATTGTTGTAAGGAGATATGTGAGGATAAAATGGGACGGAGGCGATTGGAAATGATCTTGGCAATGATTTTATAGATACAGTTACAAAGAGAGAAGGGGAGGAAGTTATCAAAAGAGTCAAGATTATCATATTTAGGGATGAGCCCAATGAAATTGGTGTTGAAGGCCTCACACATCATCCCAGAGATTTAGTAGTCTTCAATGACCTTGAGAAGGTCATCTCCAAGGAGTTCGAAAAAAGCAATGTAGAACTCGATCGGCCAACCATCTGGTCCTGGACCCTTGTCTCACTTGAATCATTTCAATATGTTGAAATTTGGTACCGGAGGAGAGGTGGTTCCCTAAGGCTTTGATCTTTGGCCTAGGGAAAAGTGTCCAAAAGAATTTGATTTTTCTCCTAAAGTGACTTTATAATTTTTATAAAGTCAAAGCTAATTTAAAAGTGACTTTAAGTGATAAAGTTACTAAAGTCTAATTTTAAAGTGACTTTAATAAAGTCAATGTAAAATTAGAAATGAAAAGTGACTTTGGACATAAATGACTAAGTGGGTCTTTATTAAAGTGGGGTGAATTAAAAAAATAGAAAGTGAGATTTAAATGAGCATTTAATCTCAACCCTAGATCTCAATCTATTTCAGCCATTGGATTTAGGGATTCCCCAAAAGTCACTTAGGGTTAGATTAAAGGAGGGAAAGGAGGAAAAGGTCATTCATTCTTTCATGAGCAGATTGAGAGCAAGAGAGCACGGGAGATTTCTGGACAGTGATGAGAAGGAGGCAGTAGCTTGGCACACATTCCAAGGCAGCGTTTCAGCAAGTCCATACAACTGAGTTAGCACACAGTGAAAGGTATATTTTGGGCATGATTTTCTAGAAAGGTCGTACAGCAATTTTGGTTCAGATTCCAAGGAGGCCGTATAGCAAGTTAGTACAGAAATCGAGGAGCAGAAAATCAGAAGTTCGCTGTCATGTTTTTCAAGGGAGGCCGTACAACAAGTGGTTGTACCTTGGCATGCTTTTCTAGGCAAAATTCTATACAACTGTACTGTTGTTTTTCTGCACATAAATCAAGGAAAACCATACAACAACATTTATGGCAGCTTGCACGCTTTTCTAGGCAGTCTGTACAGTAGCATTTAAGGCTAAAATTTGGGCACAAAAATCGAGGAGGCCGTACAACATTTATTGCTGTTCTGTTTTGCTATTTGCAAGTTTTTCCAGTTGGCTGTGAGGCACAGAAAACGAGATAAGTTGTAAAAGTTTGCTTGCTGATTTTTTTGTTGAATATTTCTCTCACTGTAAAGAGCATTTTCCATAAATAAGAAGGAGCTTTCAAACTGGTTTTCCCCAAGCGTTGTAGGGGGTTTTTCTAGGGTCACCTTGACCAAAAATCATTGTGTTTAAATGTGTTGAATGGCTATTTATATGTGTTGATATTTATTTCTGCATTTTCCAGCATTCTGTAATATTTTCAGAATTTGGGTTTTCAACAAAATTTATTTTCCAGTTGTTGAATGTATGGATATGGGAAAGGGCATTTAACTATTTTGGAGAAATAAGGTGAAACTGAAAAACGGGTTGGGAAATGAGAAATTTCTACATAATATGGCTTCGAGTTCCCCCATAATGATCGCCTTGTTGAGGTCCAATGCATCCTCCTGATCCATGAACTAGGGAAACAATTGAGCCACTCTGATGATTTCAACCAGTGTTGCATTAGGGGGAGCTTTATAGAGCTGCTTGTAGTGAGATGTGCTAAGGGAGGCTAGTTGATGAAAGGTATTCACTTTGATGCCCTACTCATTGTTCAAGTGCCAAATGGTGTTAATTGCTTTTTGTCTGTTAGCAAACTTGTGGTAAAATTTTGTGTTATCATTGCCCTTAAGAAGCTAAATAGCTCTGCTTCTCAGCCTCCATGATTCTTCCATGTCCTTTAGGATTTTACTTCTATGTGTTATTAAGGATGTGAGCCTCTCCTTCTGTTCAGGTGTTGTGTATCCCTGGCCTTGCTCGTCCTCCATATCAACAATCTCAGCTTCAGTGCCTCTTACGGTTTGCTCATCCATTAGTCTCTTGTTGTGTGCTCAACATTTTGATAATCTCCTCAACTCGCTTAAATTGTGGGCAAAACCTTCTGCTATATTCCCACCCGCTGCAGGAGGGTGGGACTTCCAATAATTAGTTACCACTTTAATGTAGTCTGCATCTTTTAGCCATGTTGAGTTGAACTTTAATGAGCCTTTGGGTTTGTTCAAGCCACCTCTGACTTCAAGGTATATTGACGAGTGGTTTGATAATCCCCCCAATCCAACCCATTGCCTATAGTTACACCCCATACTCAACAGTCGCTCTTTAATTGAGAAGCGGTCTAGTCTTCTAACCAGCCTATCCTCCCATGTTCTTTTGTTCCTCCATGTGGGTTGTAATTTAGCAGATGGGATATCAATTAGATTGTGGTCCTCCAAGATTATTTCGAAAAATTTAGATAATGGGTCTATCTAAGCACGATGACCCCATGATTCTGAGTATCTAATGGAGAAATTAATATCTCCTCCAAGTATAAGGTTATCCACTTGCAGTCGATTGGAGCTCAACAGATGCTCCCAGAAATATTCTCGGTTTTGGCATAGGACATAAACATTGATGATTCTGAAATTTGGTTGTCGGGGAGGCATTATGGACACATAATGGAGAAAAAAATTCACATCGTTTGAAAAAATTGGAAACTCAAATAGTGAGCATGGTACTAGAAGGTGGTGTGCAAGAGAAGCATTGACGTCAGGGCACTTGCATGTATATATATATATATATATATTAAATTAGAAACTGTCTACACTACACTTTCTAAGATGCCTCAAGGTGTTGTTATACGTTTACCGCACCGGGACGTCATTGTTGAATAGCATCGATACATTTTACAATATGAAGGACTTTGGTGCTAGTGAATTTTCAAGCTCCGATGCATTTAGGTATTTAATGCACTGTGGTTTTTTATTTTTCAAAAAAAAATTCTATGGTGCACCATGTTATATGCAACTTTGGTTCATGTATTATAATAAAGCATTGTTGTGCTTTAATAATTTAGATGCACCGTAAAAGAAAAATCCTCTGAAACATCCGCTCGCCCACCTCCACCAATGACCTCTGCTACAAATGGATTTTCAGGCTATTTTTTTAGGGGCCTCAGTAAAAACCTCTGCTAGAAGGTATTTTTCTTGTAGTGGATATAGGAATATTATAGGGATATTACAACTAGATAAGACAATAATAAAGAACAAGTTCCCCATTCCATTTATAGATTAAAAGTTGGATGAAATCCATGAAAATAAATTCTTTTTAGAATTAGATTTGAGATCAAGATACTATCAAGTTTAGGTAAAGTTAGAAGATGTTACAATGACCACCTTCCAAATTCATGGACACTATGAATTCAAGGTGATGCAATTAGGGTTAACTAATGCCCATGCCTCTTTTCAAGCAACAAGGAATGAACATTTCCAACCTTATCTAAGGAAGTTTACACTAGTGTTTTTTGATGGCATTCTTATATACAAAAAACATGGAGGGAACATCTCAAAAACCTTCGATGTCTACTCTCTCCTTTTAAAAGAAAATCAATTTTATGAATATTTTTCAAAGTACTATTTTGGTAAGGAATAAGTAGAATACCTTGATCATATTATATTACAGGAAGAGATCAAATTAGAATTAAACAAAATCAACACAATCACAAAGTGGTTGAAGCCTAATAATATATCCAAATTGAGGGGGATTCTAGGATTAATAGAATATTATTGGAGTTTCATAAAAGGCCATACTCATTTGACCACACTACTACTCAACTTACTAATGAAAAATTAATGTTAGTGGAATATTCAAGTGGAAGAGTGTTTTTAAGCATACAAAAAGATTTTGTCATTATAATTGGTTTCAACAACACTCGATTTGACAAAGCCTTTTTTAGTAGAACGTGATGCTTTAGGGTTTAAAGTAGGGGTGTATTTAATGCAAGAAGAGCACCTAATAGAATTTGAGCATCAAAATCCCAACAAAATAAAAGATTATAATCTACATATGATAAGGAGATGCTTACCATCATACTTGCATTAGAAAAATGGGGACCATATCTTCTTGAAGGCAAGTTCTTGATATGTACCGTTCGTAATAGCCTTCAGTAAATTACAACAAAAAACATTTTCCACTCAACAATAAAGTGGATTCATAAAATTTCCACCTCTGACATGGATATATTACACAAAAATGGGAAGGACAATTAGGTTATGATGCAATTTCACAAAAGGATAAAGAGATAATATCATATGTAACATCAAATGTGGTTCATGATTAAGTAAATGAGATTCAACTTGAATATTCTAAGGATCCTAAATCCTACTCCATAATTAATAAATTAGACCAAAACCAAAATTTGAATATAGCAATGACATATTGTCACACATGGAAAGAATTGAACTATATCATCTAATTTTAAAATGAGAAATATCAAAATAATCACACGCTTCACTCTCTATAAGACATGTAAGTTTTTGTAAAACTTCCCATAATGCATGGTCATCATTTTATTGGAAGGATGAATAAATACAAGAAAGAATATGTAGTTGAATGTGACATATGCCAAATAAGTAAGAGTGAAATGTTATGTCATTGATGTTACTACCCTAACTACACATTCCAAATCAGAAATGGGAATAAGTCCCCATGGACTTCATTAAAGGGTTTCCCGTGTTATATGAGAAGGACAAGTATGTAATAGTTGACAATTGTCTAAGTATGCCCATTTCATGGGTGTAAAGAAACAAAACTCAACAAAACAAATTACATAAGTGTTCTGTGAAAAAAAATATAAATTGTGTGGGTTTCCAAAGGTCATTAACAATGACAAGGACACCAAGTTTAAGGGTAACCTTTAGGGAGAGTTTAAAAAAAAATGAAGTATATCCTCAAATGAAAGTTGTAAAAAATTTCGTGAGACCTACCTCTTTTGTTTCATGACTGATAAGTAAAACATATGATTCCAATTATTCATATCTTGTAGAATGGTGGTATAACTCTAGCTACCACACATATGCCAAAATGATTTCTCTTCAAACCTTATATGGTTATGAACCAACAGAATGAACATAATTCAGATTGACTAACAATAAGGTTCTAATTGTAAGAAATTTATCTAAAAGTCAAAAAATCATTCAAACACTTATCTACGGCATGTAACCATATAGAGCAACAAGCATATCAACAAAGTTCAAAAAGATAATTTAAAAAATGGGATTGGGAGTTCATAATACTTTAGCCATACAAATAATTGTCCCTTAAATAACAAAGAAAGAACAGATTGGCTTCTAAGTTTTATGGGTTGTATTTAATTAACAAAAAGAGTAGCCAAGTAGCATATGGCTTGCAATTAGCATATATTTTCTATGTGTTATGTCTCAAAAAAAATGTCAGGACGACATCAATCAACACAAATGGAGATCCTTATATTTGATGATGAAGGAATAATTATTTTAGAACTGGAATATATTCTTGCCACCAAGGAGAAAAAATCATTATAAAAGAATCAAAGATAACTCATTAAATGGGAAATCCTCTAAGAAGAAGATTTTTCATGGGAAACAAAATATTTTGCCAAATCTATCCCCATTTCCCTTGCTTTAAGGACAAACAATTATCAAGGGAAAGACAATATTATATCCATAAACTGAGGATACATAATAGACAAATATTAATAATAATATCAATTAATAATTAATAAAGATAAATAAATAAACACAACCTTTCATCCACCACTTGAGGTTATATTAGTATTCAAGACTAGACCAATCTAAGTCAACGTGTGTGTGTATGATCAATTTTATGGGTAGTACTTGCTATGTCCAAAATGCTTTACTTAAGACTCTACAATCTTGAATGATTCCCCATCCAAAAATAAAGGCCATGGGAAAGTCATCTCTCCTAAGGATTCTCTCTTTCTCTTGGATTAGCCTTCCATCTTGACTTTCTGCATCGATAATTAAGTGTAACTATTAAAGTGAGCATGCACACTTCATTATCGATGTAGAAAGTCAAGATGGAAGGCTAATCCAAGAGCAAGAGAAAATCCTTAGAAGAGATGAATTTCCCATGGACTTCTTTTTTTGGATGGGGAATCATTCAAGCTTGTAGAGTCCTAAGTAAAGCATTTTGGACATAGCGAGTACTACTCGTGAAATTGATAAATGAGGGGGAGACCACCCCTTTCAAAGGATTGATACACACTTACAACTTTTTGGATGGGCGCAACACTATACTCAATGTCGTTGAGGCACCAATCATTACTTTAAAATATACTAAACATGAGGCTCCCATGAACTTCATAGTGAAACTATGTCTTGAACAACTCCCAAAACACCACAAGATGCAAGAATATGTCATCTTTGTGACACTAAGAGGGTTGAAGACAAAATACATTTTCCTTTAGGGTGACCCAGATCAAAACTTAATTTCAAAATATCTGTGAAAATACTAACCTTCTGAACATCCTAAGTCAGCAAAACTATGGTAAGCTTGAAATACTTCTCTTAATGCTTTTTAAGCATAAAAGTAAGATTATAAAGGAATCTAAGTAATCTCTTATGTTTTTAAGGTTCGATAGATTAATATGGTCTCAATGGATGTTAATCATCGTGTGTGTGTGTGTGTGTGTGTGTGTGCGTGTGCATGCGTGTGCGTGTGTGTGCGTGTGCGCGTGTGCACCTCCGTGGACATACATTAATTTGCCCAAAGATTACATCAATAATATTCAATATAATCAATAACCATATCTGCTAAACTCCAAATAAAAAAAGAGTATGTTTAGCAATATTTAATATAAATCATTTCATAATAACTCCTTTGAATTGTCACTAAATCATGAGCCAAAAATTTTAACTCATAAAACTATATATGTAAAAATTAACACAAATTGATTTTGTAATATATAATCCAAATCTATTTTTAACACTTTATTTTAAATCTTAAAAATAAAAATAAAATACATTATATAAAATATATATACTAAAATGAAAATAAAATAAAATACATTATCCAATAATACATTATACAAATGAAATAAATTATCATCTAACTACTAATGTTAAATAAATTATAATTTAATTAGCATATATCTAAAATGAAATTAAATAAAAATACATTATTCAATAATACATATACTAAAATATGTTGAAAAAGGCAGTAAGAAAATCTTAATTTGATTTTGCCTTGATTAAATTGAGAAAATTCGAAATTCCTCATCAACAGACAACTTAGAGGAGTTAACCGAGGTGGCACGACGCTTGTCACTAAGTTAGCTCAGTTAATTCAAGTTAGGGGGATGAAGTTCAATGTATATAGTAATTCCTAAATTTTAGGAGCCTAGGTTGCATTAATTCCAGTTGTAATAAGTTAAACTAGTTTTCTGTTAATAGAACTAGTTGGTGGTAATTTAAGTAGTGAGACATCAATCTAACTCAGAGATCATCTAGTTAACTGATCAATCAACTAATAATTAGCTCTTGCATGCAAAGAATACGAGTTGCCTAGTTGTGGTGGAGTTTCCAAGGCAATTAACCAACAATTGTAAACTTGTTGAGTGTACAAGTGTTGCATGAGGTTAGGTGATCAACCCTGAGGAATTGTACAAGAATTTTGGAGGAAATTCCTAATTAATAGGGGCCTATTTCCTCATGAACTATGCAAGCAATTAGGAGCTCAAGCAGAGGCTGAAATTGATTAAGTCTTGGTCAAATCTTCTTAGTGAGCAAACAGAGTTTATTCACTTGTAGGTTGTGCTCAATTGAGAAAAATAATTGTAATACATCTCTATTCATTGGATTAATGCAAGCAGGCATTGGAGTTTTTAGCAGTTTTCTTTCCCCAAAAAATACTATTTGCATGTGTGTGATTTCTTATTGCACGTCTAAATTTTTTGTTCTAAATTGTGAATTATTTTCCACATAGCAGTAACGTAGGTTAGTGTCTTGTGATTTTGATTAAAACTTCATAAACAACTGCAAATCTACACCATAATTTCTACATGGTATCAGAGCTAGATTTGTAGAAATTTCTACACGATATCATAGCTGGATTCACATTAGAGTAGGAAATTCGAAGTTGTTTCTCATAGGTTCAAATTTAAAGATTAGTGTAGCAAGTTTTGTTCAGAGTTGAGAATATGGACTTCAATGGACTAATGCTAGAGTATGCCTTGGAAGGCATCTCAAATTTTGTTGCATGGAAGGACCACATGGAGACAATATTAAATGACAATGGATTGCTTGAATAGGTCAAGACAAATATTCCAAGACCACCACCAGCTGATGTCTAGGACCTTGCACAATGAAAGAAAGATGTAGCCAAGGTGAGGAGAATAATATTAGAGGGAGTACGAGATCATATTGTCTCGAATCTTTGTGGAAAAGAAAATTCATTCGCGATGTGGAAAGCAATGACAAAATTGTTTGAGAATAGTAGTGACCACAGGAAGTTGGTGCTCGAGGATAAACTTCAAAGTATCAAGATGCAAAAGAATGACACTATACCATAGTATCTGAGTAGGTTCACAAAACATTGTGATAAATTAGACGAGGTTAGCATTACTATCCCTGAAGATGACTTGATAAGCCTAGCCCTGAAGAATCCAAAGTCATTGCTCGGGTTGATCATTTCCACCATAGGAAGCTTAGGAAAGCGATTGAGATTGAGAGGCATGCCAGAAATCTTAATAGGGATGATGGTTGGAAATTAAGTAAGAGCTGGATTTCGACTCTCACTTCTTGATTCTACCTCCCTTTCTTCTCCTTTTTACTTTTTATTTCTAGCTTATTTTTAGGTTTTTATTCTTACTATTATTTTCTTCTTTAACTCTGTTTATTTTACTTAGTAATCATTTTTCTTGCTTCCTTCTTTTTACATTATACATATTTTTGTAACCCTCTAGATATTAGTTATTATTTTGTTCCCCTCTCGACCTTCATTATTTTGTCTTTCTCTACTATTTATTTTTGGCAATATTATTATTAAGTCAATTAATATAACTGATATATGTATATACCTAATAACCTCTTTATATTTAAATAATAATAAGTAGCCTCTTTTTCATTTTATATATTATGATAATTTATTTCTAGAACCATTTCTTAACCTATACTATAGTTCTATACAATTAAACATAGGTATATTTTATTTATCTCGAATAAGTTAGCCCCTAATAATATCTTATAAATTGATAATATCTATATCTTTCACAATATTAGTATATTAAAAATTAATAATATATTTTTTTCACTCAGATATATAATGTTTTTAATGATAATCCTCACCTTGCTAAAGGAATATTTACTACCTATTAATTAATTATTAAATATGAATAATATATTTTTATCAACAGCTAGTTGTTAATAACTTATAATATTTATAAATAATCCTACCCAGATTTTAATAATATTACTACCATTATTAATTATTAAATATTGAATTAAATATTTTACTATTTTATTCCTAGAGCGTAGTTTTTAAATAAATATTTACATTTTATAATAACTATCACTCAATTCTACATAATATTTTTGCACCTTACTTAATAATTAATTATTAAATAATTGGTATAAAATTATTTTATATTTTATTGGTTTATTTCCAACAGAGAGTTTATAACTAAAATATACTATTTTAATAGATACTCCTTACCTCTAATTTTTTAAATTAATATTTACTTACCTTAATTAACTAATTACCAAACGACTGAATTTTATCAGCTAAATGGGCAATGATGTATCCATGCTATTTATTCCTTGAAGATCGATTGATTCTTTACTATGTCCTAGAGGATGGACCACCATTAGTTGGTTCAAAACTGCGACACAAAATCTTATATGTATCTAGATCCACAAGACATCTATAACATATTAAATTTATTAAATAATTTAAATATATAATTTTAGTAAATTCCATGTTTAATTTTAACGCCTTATTTTTGTTATTTAAAAGGGGTTAATTTTTTTAGTAAGTCTACTTTATGAGATTTTTTATGATAATTGAATTTAAATTAAAAGAGGTAAAATTTCACTAATTTATTATAAAATTAAGTTTTTGTCAAAACTAATATATAATAGTGAAAATTTTGCTATATTAAGTTGGATTAGAATACTAGTGATATTGAACATTTACTTAGACATTAAATGATACTTTGAATTCTACACATGTATTCACTAATACTTATAAGTCAACATCATTTGAAGATTATTTTGTTTAATAAATGTTTATGGTCAACATGAGCAAGTACACTTGTTAATCTTTTGGTTAAGTTGTCATCACTGATTTATTGCTAACATAGTTTGCTCTATGTCCTCTAAGCCAATGTGGTCCCTTGAATGGCATGGGTTCACATCATTAGAAGATCAAAGCACACTTATGCACATGAAACCATTGTTACCCTAAGTTAGGCTACAAAGCTTGCGACATTGAACTTCTAATCAACATTCAATGACACTTTGAAATATGTACGTGTTAATCAATACTTATAACTCAACATCCTTTGAAGATGATTTTGTTTAATATATGTTTATGTTCAACGTGAATAAGTACACTCGTTAAAGTAATCTTTTGGTTAAGTTGTGACTAATTGATAATTCTCAAGTTGGTTCATAAAGTATCCTCTAATCCAATGTGGACTATGACAGGTCACTACATTGATGCCCATGAAAATATTGCTACAATAAAGTTGATCTAGAATACTTGTGAAACTAACAATCTACTCAACATTCAACGACACTTTCAAATCTATGTATGTATGCATCAATACTTACAAGTTAACACAAATAAGTGGACTTATCAAAGGAATACTTTGTCTAAGTTTCCACCACTCTTTTATTGCGAATATGGTTTATTTAGCATCCTTTGGTTAAAGTGGATTTTTGTACAACCCATTTTGTGAACTACTACAACATTATTATAAAAAAAAAGCGATAAAAAAATAATCCAAATCTAAATTAACCTAATAGATACCTCACTATCAATTGAAACAAAAAAAAGATCACATTAAATTTACTTAAAGCATGCACTCACCTTACACTTATAATAACCTGTCAGCACCACAATCACCTATGAAAAAAACATTGCGCCATCCATCCTAACCTATATATATATATATATATATATATATATATATATATATATAATTGGACTCTTGGAAGTCATTGATTCAAATTGTTTGAAAATCAAAGCACACTTATCCACACATAATCATTGTTAGAATAAGTTGGATTAGAATACTTAGATCTATTGAACTTCTACTCAACATTTATTGACACTTTGAAATATTTTCAAGTGTCCATTGATACTTATGATAACACAATTGGAAGGAGATATTTGTTAAATAGATGTTTATATTAACATGAATAAGCACTCTTATTAAAGTAATATTATGACTAAGTTGTCACCAATTGATAATATTGGGATGGTTTGTCAAGCATCCTCCAATCCACTGTGGAGTATGAGAGGTCATGAGTTTAAATAGTTGGAAGATGAAATCAAATTGATGTATATGAAAACATTGTTACAATAAAGTTGGACTAGAATACTTGTGAAACTCGCAATCTACTCGACATCTAATGTCACTTTCAAATATGTGTATGTATTCATCAATATTTCTGTGTTAACACCCTTCAAAGATGATTTTGTTTAGTAGATATTATTTTTCAACGTGAATAAGTAGACTTGTTAAAATAATCTTTGATAAGTTTTCACCACTCACTTATTGTTGAGATGATTTATTTAGCATCATTTGGTCAATGTGGATTCTAGTACAACCCTTATTGTGAATGTCACGCGGAATGAGTCGATCTTGCGGACAAGATAGACCTTCCTAGAATCTAAAGAAGACCTAATGACAAGCAAACCAACCAGACACTATCTTTCTCTAAATGTGCTTTTATAAATAA
>APFE030348844.1:78934-102705 GCA_000404065.3 Pinus taeda
GCTCAACTAGAACTATAGCATTGAGAAAAGGATTAATGGGGGATGGAAAGCTTATTTTGGTCTTGAAAATAATTGTAAAACGACAAACCTCGTAATGTGGGATAGAAAGAAGTTCCTCTTTGAAACTTTACACTTCGGTTATCTTATATGGATGTGAGGTTTGGGGTTGTAGCATCTGTAGAGAATCCTGGAGAAAGATTGAGCAAATACAGAAGCATTTTATAACGTATAACCTCAAAATTAAAAGCAACACACCCTATCCTATTCTCCTTATAGAAGTGGGTCTTTCCCCTATCGAGAGCCTAGCTATGACTAGGCATCTGTTGTACAAGCACAAACTCAATAACATAAGAGACCATAGACTTCCTAATATAGCTTTAAATTCCAGCCAAAACCACCTAAGGCTCAAACGAGGTTGGTATAAAGACACCAAGGCCTGGTTAAACCATTGGGAAACCTACGAGAATGTTGCATTGCAAAACATTAATAACATTAAAAATATTGTTACTTCTAAGTTCAAAGAAAAAATGTGGCGTGAGAAAGATTTGCGGCTAAAAGAAAATTAAGATATTATAAGGAGGTCATCAACCCCACCCTAGAAGATCAAAAGTATCTCTCTGTTTTAACTAGCTCAAAGAAGAAAATTAATATAGCCAATATTAGAACGAACTCTTATGAGCTACATAGTGAAATGAGTCATTGGGTAGTTCCTAAAACACCATGTATGGAAAGGTTCTACCATCTTTGTGAGAATACGAACATCAAGGATGAAAATCACTTCGTCTTAGAGTGCCTCATGTACAACCACATTAGATCTCAGTTTCAAAATCTTTGTTGCAATATTGACCTTCCTAGCCTTTTACGTTGTCAAAATTACATTGAGCTCGGGAGGCTTCTCTCCAAGCTTTTTGAGCATAGGAATAAAATCTTAAATCAAACTAAATAATTCATTTCTTTAGGTCCGATAGACCAAAGTTTGGTCTTAATGGACGTTAACCACCATCATCATCATCAAAATATATTAATGTCAACTATGTATATATTATATATCATTTAAAAAAAATGTATTGATCATGAAAAAAATAATTTTTATGGTTAAAACATTTATTTGGTCCTATATATACTCTATACAACATTCCAAAATACAATTTAAACAATGAAAAATTACACATTATATTTTGCACTCTAAAGAAGTTTGCACATGAAGAAATTTGATCCCTCTTGGCTCATGGTAGATATGTAATTAAGATGGATCTATGTTGGTTCCTTAATTTTAAATGATCCAGACTAATACATGAACGCAACAGAATACAGATACAAACATAAACACAAAGATGCAACATAAATAAAACTTCATTTCGTTAATATCAAAGAATTGAAATATGCTTATATACAGAATGAAATAAACTAGCTTGGGCGATGGTAGCTTATCTCTAAGAAGAGATATGGGGGCTACATGCTTTTGAACTAAGTTACAATGAGGCTCAAGGGAATTTTTATTATTGAACAACAAGGGAAAACCATAAACAACCAAAACCCTAACCCTAGTAGATGAAACACCAAGAGTTTGTGGGCCTCGTTGGGGTTAGTTTGGCAACGAACTTCCCGAGGTCGTAACTTGGTCATATGATCTTTGTTTGGAGCATATGATACGTCGATAGAAATATCTCTCCTAGTACTACAAGATTTACAGTAGGCCCCCACATGTTGTGACCCTTAAAAAAATGAGTTTAGGGGGTTAAGACAGGTTCAAAAGTTCAGGACCCAAAAAATTGCTAAAAGTAGTGTTGTAGCGGCTACAACCACCCTCCAAAATTTTGGCTCACATGCAAATTTTGGAGCCTACCATGGATCTTGTGATCGATCATTCCTTGGTCACTTATTGGTAAGTTGGTGTTCTCAAGCCCCCGTCCTTGGTCTTAAGAGTTGTTCATCTTTATGAAACATGTGTCATCTTTAGGCATGGGGATTATCATTTGTCATGCAAAGGGAAGTTTGTTCTGCTTCAAGGGGAAGTTTATTCTCATTACATAGACATGTTTCACACTCTTGTCATGAAGGTTGTTGCATCAAGCAGAGTATGTTTTATATGTTTTGGATGGTCGATGTTGTATCACTAAGTGTTCAAGTGTGTGCTCATAGTCAATTTATATCACTATTCACATCAGTTCCACTGATCCCACACTTAGCCAAATTCTGGAGTTCCTAACAACTTAGCCTCATCCAACTTTCCAGAACTACACACTTCACTTCTGCAACCCTCAAGCTTTTTCCCTTGCCTACTAGAACCATGCAATGTGCAGAGACCCCAACCTCCCTTGGCATCCAAAAATGCGCAGTGATTTCCTCTAGTATCCTTCCCTCAACCATAACTCACTGTCCCCAAAAACTACGTAGTATTGTCCCTTAGTTGCCTAATCTACCTTGCAAACAGAAATTGCACAAAGGTGTCCTCCCAAGACCCCATCCTACAGTAGTGTCTTGCATCCCAAAACTGCGCAGTGTTTTCCTAGTTGTCCAGTCTGCTTTGCATTTAGAAATTGCGCAGATGTCCTCCCAGGACATCATCTCGGCAGCAGTCACTGCCCACTGAAACTGTGCAGATGTATCTCTCAGTGACCACAAGGAAATATGATATGCTAGATGACTCTCAAGGAGTTTAGGAGAAATACCAAAGAACCGAGTTATGATAAAAGATTGGGACAACATGAAAAATCCATCGAATTCATAACCATCTGGAGGGTAAGTATGGTAAGAAAAGATCATCCTTTTGAAATACATGTCTTAGTGTAGAAGGAAGTATTGTTGATCATCGTCATATCATTCTGTCTTCAATGACATGCATGGTTTCAAGCACTGAAAGTCATTCCATGTTTTTTCTTTATGTGTATTTCTCCCTACTGCTTATTGGACTTGTTAGCACTCCAGGAAGCTCTCCTAGGTTGTAGCTCGGAGATGCCTGGAAAAATATAAATCTTCAATATCATTCTATGAACTAATGGAATGGATTGGGGTTTGGGTCAAGTCAGATGATTGTTTCAACTTTGTTTTCACTCAAGACATGCATGAACACCCTCAGCTTGACAAGGCTTTTGACCACTAATGCTCAATAGTTTATAGATTCAATGAATAGACAGAGAATATTGACTGTACCAGAAGATACATACATAAACACATATGAATGGCTAGCTACAAAAAGTAAATGAAACTTACAAATCTAATTTATCAATGCAGAGATAAGATGATAATTGTCTAGCATTCGACATAGAAGAAAACATGAATAACCTATTCAAGTGCAAGCTTAGAACAGAGCAGAAGATGGAAATTGAACATGTAACAACAAAAGAAGCTTGTATTACTGGAATGAAGATGAGACGCTAGGAGGAATAGAGTATCCACAATCTCCAAAATTTGAACCCTTGATACTTCGAAATTTCAACCATTTATAGGCTTTTACAATGCTCTCGAACCCTCTGAGGCTCGAGATGTCTTAATCTATCGCCTTTGTCTTTTTAACTACTTAATGCCATAACTAGACAAACATGAGCTCAGAGGTCTCTTTTTATAACAACCTAGTAACCAAATTCTGGTAATTTTGTTGTGCTGTCAGGTGGCTCACTCGTGCCAACAACGTTCCATGACCATTTCTGGTGGTTCGACTGCACCATGCTATTGTTTCTCCCCTTTCAGCCATATATTCCATTATTTCAGTTCACCTGTTTGAATGTCAAAAAATATTGACAGAGCCAACAAATTCCTCCCAAGGTGATTGGTGGGAAGTGGGATATGGGGCTGTTAGATCGATATGATCAATGGACAGGATCATATCATAGAGATAGAGGAATTGATATCACATCGACAGATTTGGAAGTGAAAGGTGGTATTTCAGGCAAGATCACAAGAGGTAAGTGGTAATTCGGATTGGCACCCAATTCCACTCATTAAGTGACACATAGCAGTGATGAGGAGAGAGGAAACCGCCTTATCGGGTGGGCATTCCTCTTGCTTGTTGCTCACCCGAAATCGTTGTGAACCGTCGAATATGATGGAGGAAGATCGATGGTTGAGGATCATTGTGCAAGTTGATTTGATCGGCTAAGTGACAACCATCGGATCGAGTTCATATCAACGGTCAAGATCTGATCGTTAATCGAAGAGGCGAAGGGTTGGCGGACAGTGTGATGGAATTGCGATATGCCAATGGGAAGTTAAGTGATGTGCGATAGTTGTTGGATTGGCGAATGAAATGGACGATGGAGATCGATCTGATCAGAGATTGGAAAATGGAGAGCGCAGTGGAAAAGAGATGAACAGGGAGTGGACCCGCCGGTATTTATGAGCGCGGGTGTATAATTTTTGAAGTCTGGCTTATGGCCAAAGTGAAGAAAGAGGAGACGTGGAGCATCCGAGATAAAACAGGGGAGATTTCCATTAAAATAGTAGCAGTGCACCTTAGGGCTAACACTAGCTCCTTCTAGGGATGAAATCCTCCCTGTGAAGTTTCAAGAACTGCAGACTACTGACTTTCTAGTAACAACCAAAACAAACTTATCTCCTAGTGTTCCATTGGGCATGGAGTTTATTTGCATAAAAAATAAAAATTGAAAAAACATATTACAATATTAAGGCCTTAAATCCTCATATGAAGTAAAGTTTCAAAAACCACCCATTGACTGGGCCATCAAAAACACCTCCCCCCTCCAAATTGTGCAGAATGAATGTATTATTCATCTGAACTTGAACGATGATAAACGGTCCCATCCATAAGGCATCGAATTTACCATGGTTTCCCTTCTTTTCCTTCAATGCATCCCATTTGAGAACCTAGTCACCAACCTGAAAACTGTCCATTTTTACCTTTCTATCAAAGGTTTCTTTGATCTACTTCTGATGAATTTTTTACTTCTCAACCAGTTGTTCTCTGATCTGTTGTAATTCAACCAAGTTACTCATTCTCCTCGCCATGTCGTTCTCTTCATCATGTTCTTCTTGCAAGAATTTGGCCACAGGGAAAATTAGTTGGATAGTAAAAACAACATCAGTGCCATAAACTAGATTAAATGGAGAATTTCCTATGGAATTCTTTTTGGTAACTCTATCAGCCCATAATGCAAACTTCAATTTGGAATCCCAGTTCTTTTTGTTGTCCTCCAACAATTTTTTGATTATCCTTACAAGACTCTTGTTAGATGATTCTACCAGGCCATTGGCTTGAGGATAATATGAGGTAGAATGCACCAATTGAATGACCACGGATTTACACATGTCCACTAATTCTTCTGCCCTGAAAGTTGCTACATTATCAATGACTAGTTTGGTTGGGCAACCAAATCTAGTGAAAATATTCTCATTCAAGAACTTTATGATAACCTAATGATTAGCATTTTTAGTGGGTATAGCCTTAATCCATTTGGTGAAACAATAAGTGGCTACCAAGATCCATTTGTGATGGTCACTGGAATGTGGATTGATCTCACCTATGAAGTCCAAGCCCCACTACTGGAAGGGATCATTGGCATGTACTGGCTTCAAGGGTAGAGATTTTAGTTGTTGTCTTCCTACAAACCTCTGACATTTGTCACAAGACTTCACAAAAGAAAACACATCAAAAAACAGAGTAGGCCAATAATACCCAACTCTTAGGATCTTGTGCGTTATGATTTTCCAATAATGATGCCCTCCACAGATGTTAGAATGGAACTGGTGCATGACTTCCATATATTATCCTTTGTCTAGACATCTCAATAGGATCCCTGATGGGTCTTTTCAATAAAGCAAGTTTTTATTAATGTAGAATTTGGCTGATCTGAGCTTAATGGCCTGGGCTTAACTTGAGCTAAGCCCTGGAGGGAATTCGAGCTTCTACAAAAAATGAACTACACTGGAATACCATTCACAGGTGGATAGATTTTCAGCCAAAAACTGATTCTGCTGTTGCTCTTCTGCTGCTTCCTTTGTCTGCTCACCACCTAAATTTGAACCCATGTAATTGATATCTAACAAACTGCAATTTTCCTCAGCCTTAAGCTTAGCCAAGCCCTAGCCTTTAACAAGCTTGGTGGGCTTCACCTTTATGTTGAACTCTATGAATTTTGAAATCCATTTAGCTCTCCTTCCATCAATATCTGGCTGAGTTAGGACATCTTTTACTGAGGCTGAAGGTACATACACAACCACTTTGGAATGCATAATATAAATTCTGAATGCCTTTAAAGATTTTATGAGAGCATAAGCTTGTTTTTCAATAAGAACATATCTTAGTTCAGTGTCCCTCAGTGTTTTGCTGAAAAAGGCCACAGGGTGCTCTACACCTTCATCATTTTTCTGTAATAGAACTGCTGCAAGTGTATCATAAGAGGCAAAAGAGAAGATATAAAACTCCCTGGTATAATCTGGACTGATTAGAGTGGGAAATTCCATGATAGCCTGTTTGATGGCTTCAAAAGAGCTTCTTGCACCATATGTCTATTTTATTTCTGATCCTTTCCTCAGCATGGAAGTCATGTGCTTCACTAGCTCTGCAAAACTTGGAATAAACCTCCTGACAAGGTTAATCTTACCCAGGAAAGATTGAATGTCCCTTTTTGACCTTGGGATGGGAAATTTCTGAATTGCTTGAACTCTTGCTAGATCGATCTTCACACCTTCAGTATAAACAATATGTCCCAGAAGTTTGCCTTCTTCTAGAGAAAACTGTGACTTCTTTGGGTTCACAAAAATTCCAAACCGTCTGCACTTTAGAAACACCTTCTTTAAATGCTGCAAATGGTCCTTGTGACTACTGGAAAGGACTGTCATGTCATCAAGGTAAATAAGGACAAAATTGTCCTTCTCTCCCACAAAGGCTATGTCCATGGCCCTCTGAAAAGTAGCCCCAACATTCATCAATCCAAAAGCAATCTTGGAGTACATGAAAGTGCCCCAAGGAGTAGTGAAGGCGATCTTTTCCTGATCTTATGGATGTACAACAATCTGATTGTAACCTGAAAATCCATCTAATAAAGACATGACTCTAGCCCCTAAAACGTTTTGTAGCAAGTGTTCAATCTTAGGCAGGGGGTGGTTGTCTTTTTAGATTATTTGTTCAGATTCCTGAAGCCAACAAAAAGCCTGATTTCTCCATTCTTCTTTCTTACTACTACAAGGTTAGCTATCCACTTTGAATACCTTAGGGGAACTATGATCTTGGTATCCAACAGCTTCTTGATTTCCTTTCAATCAAAGGCAATAAGAGAGGGTTGATAGGTCTTAATTTCTGCTTAAAATGGATGGTGTTCTTCTCCAGTGGAATCTTATGCAGGATGATGTTGGTGTCATAGGTCTTAAGATCACTGTACTCCTAAGCAAAAAATATCAACAAATTGTTTTATTAGGGTGCAATACTCGGAAATTTGGGCAGAAGACAAGTGAGTGGACGGATTGATGTACCTTGGATGGGTTGGACTCCCTATATTATGTCTATGAACTGCAGACTCATTTTCCTTTTTGGCAGGCTTATAAGGTACATCATTATGATCAAACAACTTCTCTAGGAGCACCAATCCTTTGGGTATATGGTTACTAGGTAGTTGAACAATGCTATCCTGACCAAACTCGTCCTTTAGCTTGGACTGGTTGCATTCTTCAATGGTTTCGCTTTCTTGGTCAATGTGCATTTCAGAAAATTCATCAATGACTTGTAACAACCTATTAATTTCATCATCATCTTCAAAAACTTTCTTGTATTTGACATTGTGAGGCAAAGATGGTCTATTTTTCACCTAAACTTCATAAGTCAATTTAGGAGGCAAAGGAGGAATAAACGTGCTAGTAGACACAACAAGGGAATCAGCAAGTTGGTTCTTCATTCTAGGGATGTAAGAAATGCTGAAACTATTAAAAGAACCCGTGAGCTTCCATACCTCATCTCTGTATGCTTTTAGCATTGGATGCTTTGCTTGGAAAGTTTTGTTCACCTATTGAATGATAAGGTCTGCATCTCCAAACACCTTCAGACTTTTGATGCCCATTTCTTTAGCAACGTTTAAGCCCAATATCAAGGCTTCATACTCTGCTATGTTATTTGTGACCTGGAAAGTTAAATTGAAAGATAAATGAATGCATTCTTGTGTGGGGGACACAAAGAATACACCTGCCCCTGCAACTTCCTTAGAGCAAGCTCCATCAAAGAACATGTCCCAAATTTGTGGCCATTCTTCCTCTGTGATCTGGCAAACTGGTTTCCTAAGCTACATGGAGGCCAACTAGGATTATTCAATCTGAAGAATACATGCTCCGAAATCAGTGTCGACAACATATATGGGATGATTAGTGGGATTCCTTTCATCACTGACGATATAAGCCAGCCGAGCTTCTCTTGATAATCTCCTACACTCACCTCCAAAAATTGGGATAGTAGCATAAGACATATTATTTTGCAATGTTCCACCTAATCTCTTGATACAACGTCTGGAAAGCAACATGCCAAACTTGGGGGGTACATCTGCTACCACAATATCCATCATCATGCTCTTCATGGGCTGCTAGGACAAGGTGATGGCTAGGTCTTTGATTAATCCCAAACATTTCACTTTTCTAGAGTCAAAAGAAAATAGGTCATGATAAGACTTGGTAATGTCAAGACCCAACTCCTCCATGACAGCCTTGGGCATTAGATTATGGCTAGTTCCTGTGTCCAAAAGGCAATTGTGAAGGATTTTGTCATGAATAGTCAAAGAGACATAGAATGATGGGGAGCTGTCATCACAATTTTCAATCATTGGGCTGTGAACAACAGCTAGTTTGTCGTCTTGCAGATTTACATAGTTAGTGGAGGCTTGGATGGCTTTAGGCTCAACGGCCTCGAGGATAGATCTCTTGAAGGACTCATTCTTCATTAGTTCAATCAGAGGTATAGGGATTTAGCTTCTGAATTTTTGATTCAAAACTGAAAGGAGAAGGAGACTTGTCAAGGCCTCTTACGTTGTAAGCTAGAGCTTTGAGGATGATGGGATCAACTGCCGGTCGTTTATGCTTTTTAGCTTGCTGTATTGCAGGGACAACAACTCTCTAAACATGAGTTTCCTTGGCATTATTCATCTTCGACCTTAGATCATATTTGTGTTGATCATCAGTTCGCAGGAAGAGCTCCACCATTCTACTCTTGGCTGATCTGGTCATTGAATAATGACTTTTCATAGGCCACTGAGGTAAAAAAGGAGGCACTGCCTTTGTCTTCCAGACAATGGATCTCATCATCTTCTTCAAACTACTCGTCTTCCATGACTACATTCTAGAAAGGGGTCTTCACCCTTTGGTCTTCATTGGCATTTTACTTCTTTGCAGAATCTGCAACTGCTCATTAGCTCTTCTATATGGATTTGGATTTCTAGTAGTAAAGGTATTAGGAACTCTTCCTTTCCCAGAGTGCTGCTCAACCTTTAATTTGGAGATTTCAGAGGCTAATGACTCTATCATCTTGGTCATTTTATCTATCTTGGGATCTGAAGATGATGAAGATTCGCCCCTTTGTTTCCTTCTATAAAAATTCCCCTTGAGCTTCTCTGCAGCCATGATGTTCAATTCTACTTCCAAGGCTGCATCCTGCATATCAGCCAAGGCAGCACATTGTCTCTCCCTCAATAGTAGACATAAGTCATAATCAAAGGCACTGGCATGGGTGAGTTTAACAGAGGTAGTGGTGGGTTTTACTTCACCTAGTATCTTGTTGTACATGCGGTTAAACCTCTTATTAAAATCAGAAAATAACTCACCATTTTCCCTCTTTAAGTTCCCAAACTCAGTGTGGTAGTACAGTAGATCCTTCTTATCCCCCCAATGCTTTAGGAATGCATCATATAAAGCCTTAATATTTGCTATAGACCTTAGGGTCTATTCTTTTAACCATTTTCTAGCCTCTCCATCTAGACTTTGGACAAAGACTCTCATCCATACATCATCTTCACTATTGTCCAGGTTATCAGCACAACTATAGAATGATTCAAGATGTTCCTTAGCTGTAACACCTTTAGTCGCAGTGAACTTAGGCCTATACTTATGATATTCTCTAGTAGGCATGGCATTCAAAGGAGTGGGCAGTACTAGAGGTCCATACCTAGCAGCTATGATTCTTTCCATTTTGGTAGGTGCTTCCATAGCTGGGGTGGCTATAAGGGTACTGGAAGTCTGAATGACAGTGGGTTGAGGAGTGATTGATAAGGCTAGAGTATGATGGATAGGAGGAGAGGCTTCCTTTAGGCTTACAACAAAAGGAGAACCTAAAGAATAATGAGCTCTATGAATATTTGAGATTTTTTCTTCACTGCTAGTATTAGATGCTATACTCTCAACATGTATTTGTTCTATTACAAGATTTTCTTGAAGAGATATAGAATATTGTTTAGAGCTACTTGAACCTGATGCTCCTTTTTGCAATGTCTTTCTTTCTTTGATGATTTTTTTTGGCTCAGGTATTGGGTCAACTCGTGGATCCTGAGGATTTCTCCGAGTATGCCTCACAAACTGAGCCAGAACTTTGGAGTGGAGTCACCAAGAGGTTCGTCCTCTAGTAGAGTCGCCAGATAGATGACTACAACCCAAATAGTGTCTAGACTTTGTCTATCATCAAAGCTAGATCTGTGTCATCCCCCAGGGAAGTTGAGCTTCAGTCTCCTTTCCCTAGCAATGGCACCAATTATGTTAGCACTCCAGGAAGCTCTCCTAGGTTGTAGCTCGGAGATGCCTGGAAACATATAAATTTTCAATATTTTTCTATGAACTATTGGAATGGATTGGGGTTTGGGTCAAGTCAGATGACTGTTTCAACTCTGTTTTCACTCAAGACATGCATGAACACCCTCAGCTTGACAAGGCTTTCGACCACTAATGCTCAATAGTTTATAGATTCAATGAATAGACGGAGAATCTTGACTGTATTAGCAGATACATACATAAACACATACGAATGGCTAGCTACAGAAAGTAAATAAAGCTTACAAATCTAATTTATCAACACAGAGATAAGATGATAGTTATCTAGCATTCGACACAGAAGAAAACATGAATAACCTATTCAAGTGCAAGCTTAGAAAAGAGGAGAAGATTGCGATTGAACATGTAACAAAAAAAGAAGCTTGTATTACTAGAATGAAGATGAGACGCTAAGAGGAATAGAGTATTCACAATCTCCAAAATTTGAACCATTAATACTTTGAACTTTAGACCATTTATAGGCTTTTTACGATGCTCTTGAATCCTCTGAGGCTCTAGATGTCTTAATCTATCCCCTCTGTATTTTTAACTACTTGATGCCATAACTAGACAAAGATGAGCTCATAGGTCTCTTTTTCTAACAACACAATAACCAAATTCTGGTAATTTTGCCACACTGTCAGGTGGCTCGCTCATGCCAGCAACATTCCATGACCATTTCTGTTGGTTCGACTGCATTGTGCTATTGTTTTTCCCCTTTTTGCCATATATTCTGTTATTTCAGTTCACTTGTCTCATTGTCAAAAAACACTGACAGAGCCAACAAATTTCCTCCCCGGGTGACTGGTGGGAAGTGGGATACAAGGTCGTTGGATCAATATGATCAATGGACAAGATCATATCATAGAGATAGAGGAATTGATATTACAATGGCAGATTTGGAAGCGAAAGGTGGTATTTTGGAAGAGGTCACAAGAGGTAAGTGGTAATTTAGATTGGCACCTGATTCCACTCATTAAGTGACATGTAGCAACAAGGAGGAGAGAGGAAACCACCTTATCGGGCGGGTATTCCTCTCACTTTTTGCTCACCCGAAATCATTGTGAACCTTTGGATATGATGGAGGAAGATTGATGGTTGAGTATCATCGTGCAAGTTGATTTGATCAGCTAAGCGACAACTGTCGGATCGAGTTCAGATCAATGGTCAAGATCTGATCGTTAATCGCAGAGGCGAAGGGTTGGAAGACAATGTGATGGAATTGCGATACGTCAATGGGTGATTAAGCGATGCGCGATAGCCTCCAGCGAATGAAATGGAAGGTGGAGATTGATCTGATCAGAGATCGGAAAATGGAGAGTGCAACGGAAAAGAGATGAACAGAGAGCGGACCCACCGGTATTTACGAGCATGGGTGTATAATTTTTGAAGTTCGGCTTATGACTAAAGTAGAGAAAGAGGAGACGTGGAGCATCAAAGATAAATTATGGGAGATTTCCCTTAAAATAGCAGCATTACACCTCAGGGCTAACAGGACCAACGGGCATCTTTCAGTATATGGATTTCTTTGTCATGCTTGTGATCTTGTTCTGGCAATTCTGAGGGTTTTTCTTTGTGTGCATCAGTTGTCTTCACTCAGTGAACATTATTCACACTCACACACAAAGTTGTAAGCACAATTGCACAAGTGTTGTCACGATCGTCTGAAGGTCTACTTGAAGTGTCGCACTTGTCGCTCTTAGTTTTAAGACAATCTCACTATGCACATGTTTTGACTAGTTGGTTTGTGTTGTCTTGTCATCAGGTATGCTAAGTGTGTGATCACAATGTCAAGTTTTCACTAGTTCACTTGCCTCTAACATTTAGCCATTTTCCTGAAAATATCTATGACCAGACAACCTTTGTCAACCAGACCCCAACTGGGTTGCATTGCATAGTCTCATCCCTCAATGACCTTGTTCTGTTGCCCAAAATGCACAGTTCTTGAGGTTTTCCTCCAGGTCAGTTGCATTGCAAAATCTCGAAAGTGAGCAGCTTGTCTGCCTCCCAAAACTGCGCAGAAATTGCCTCCATGCCCAAACTGAAATGCAAATTTCTCAAGCATAGTTATTCAACCTCCCTCTAGTGAACTAGAAACATGCACTGCACTAAGACCCAGGGCTGCATTGCTCTCTAAAACTGTGCAGACATGCCCAAGTGATTTCCCTGTTTTCTGCCCCGCACTGCCTTTAGAAACTGTGTAGTCATGATCAACAAGGCCTCTGTTGCCTTGCTTTGCACTGTCTCCAGAAACTGTGCAGTCATTTCTAGCAGGTCATCTGTTGGCTTGCTTTACAATGCTCTAGGAAACTACGTAAAATTCCTAGCTAGTCCCCTAAGTGACCTGTCTTGTCTTTCCCTTGAAAACTGTGCAAGAGATCCCTCTACAGCCCTGCTCTGTCCTTCCTTTGGAAATTGTGCATAACTGACTAGAAACCCCTCCGTAGCCCTGCTCTGTCCTTCCTCTGGAAACTGCATAGAACTTCCCAATAGTCCCTTTGTATCCCCGCTCTATCCTCCCTCTGGAAACTGCACAGAATCTGTTGCCCTCAGGGTCCCATCTTTCAGTTGACACTGGTGACTATCACTATGCAATTCTGCCTCCCAGTGGTCATTGCGTAGTTTTTCTTGATAGTGTATACCGAGCTTCGAAATTCCTCATCCTGACCTGAGTTGTGCTTTGTGCAGTTTCAATGTCCTATCCCGCCTCCTAGTCACCTCGACCTGAACACAAAAAATAATGCATCATGCTAGACTAGGAGATTTTGGAAATTGATGTCATCCCATCATGAGTGAATTGCAGGAACAAGTACATTGATGGAACATGGCGAGACGAAGAGTGATATGAAGAAGGAGCACATGCTAGAAGACTTGCTTGTAGTTGGACGAACGTACAAAGCACATCGAGCAACAAGCGAAAGGAGTACATGCATGGAAATATCTTGCAAAGACCAAGACCGTTGAAGACCCTGCAACATCAAGCTATGTGGAGGTGAAGATGAAGCACATTCAAAGACACATCCACCACTTAGCAACACAACAAGTTGACATGGAAACCACAATTCGCCAGTACATGTCAATAGTGTCATGTCAAGTTGTGTTATGAGTTGTCTCAGCCACCTCACTACTATAAATCGTATCTATTGTAATCAAATGTAATGTGAAGTGCAACTCCAAGTGTCATTAGTGGAATGCAAACAATCATATGTAATGTAAAGAGTTATATGTAATGAAGTTGAAGAGTCATGAGGGTAGTCCAAGAGTCAAAGGAGAATTTCAAGGGTCACCCCACCCTTTGCTATATATAGAAACTAATAATTCATAGGACATGCTTTTGGGGGAGCCAAACTTTTGTTAGGCATTGCTTAGATAGGGCTTGGAGAGTATTGTGACAAGCCTTGGCTTCTCCATAGTCTAGAGTGAGTACATCTCTTTGGAGGAGCAGGTGGTGTTGACTGTAATGTTCCATTATTGGGGCTATTGGCCATCAATGATCTATGTACGGATGGAACTTTCACTTTATATATATATATATATATATATATATATTATATATATATAACAGAGCCATCACATTTTCATGCATATGTTGTTATTGTAGTTGGACTATTTTGGTTTATTTAAAAATGTATGTCATTTAACTTACACATTCATGTATGAACTACTTTGTATATGATCATATGGATCATGTTGGAATTGTGTTGTTGGTTTAACTCGTCACCTTGCATTGTGGACTATTCCGCCTCCAACCCGTGATGTCAGTTTGCTCGTGTGTTCCTTTCAAGTTACGTACTATTACAATCTTCTAAGGGACACACTTCCTTTTCCCTTTCATGTGTTAAAACCCCCTTGCATCTCTCTTGACTTGCTGCAAGGTCACACACTTGATTTTGATAAATATATCTTTCTTACCTCTCCGTGCTACCACATTCAAGGCAATACTGTACTACCCATTGATGGGATTCCTACTCAAAATGGTCTGAGGTCTAGTTTAGAATTCTTACTAGGGAGATCCTATGACATCTTGGCGGGTCTAGCACCATCAAAATTTCTAGTGCTAGAAGGAGGGCTAAATGACAAGTTGAGTCCTCAAATTCTATTTTGAATCTTTGCACATCTTTCATGGGTTACACTATAGTTTATCCTCTAAGATGTATGTCTTATGGAAATGATTTTGAAGTATCAGAGGAGCTTTGGAATGAATTGTCACGTAACACATATGATGGTGAAGGCAGATCAACCTTGCTTAGACACAGATCTACCTTCATAGGCTTTTATGAAAGGAATGAAATCCATGAGGATTACATTGCCTGCTCGTTGTTTGCATTTAGGCTTCATTGGCACGCACTGATGTGGTGTGTCACACTTCCTGATGCCTCTATTCTCTCTTTTGACCAGTTTGTCAGAGAGTTGACATGTGCATTCTATCATTATGATCATAAGGCACGTGATGAATCCCTTGTGAAATTTTGGGATTGCTTTCGTAATCTTGCATTTCAAATCCCTGAAGATGAAATTGATTGGAAATTTATTCGTGAAATATTTCAGTATCTTCTTCACATATCTGAAAATCCACATATCTTAGAATCATTTGAGTCCCTCCTAGCATACCTCAGTGTTAGAGTTTCCAAATCCAAGACGGGCAACGTTGCTGTCACAGGTGATCGTTTGAACTCCTCTCATCAAAACAAATCTAGCTCCAAAGTGCGAGGTGGGAGAAGGTGCACGCACATCTATTGAACTGTCACATCCTCCCACCCCACCTAATCTAGATACCTACGTAGATTTGGTTGAAAATCGTGTTGGTTGTCACTTGAACTTGTTCTCTTAGCCTTCGTCCTCTCGTTCTGTTGATCCTCTAGATTGTATTGTGTTGTGTTCTCTCGTTCAAGACTTCACATTTGTTTTGCACAAGGATCAAGTTGTCGACAGAGTTGGTGTTGAGCAACCAACATGCACTGTCATTTATGATGAGTGTGTGTGGGAATCTAAAGAAGAACCCACAGTGAAGGATTACCTCCTTCCATCCATGCCTCATCCGCTTTATCCTAACATCTTTTGTGATTCCTCCATTTTTTATTTTCCTTGTGAAAACCCATCACCCAATGTATCTACTTCCAATCGTTCACAAAACACACCATATGTTAGTCTGTCATTACATTGCAGAAAGGACACATATTTCTTTGCAAATCCACTCAATATTTCATATGTCATTCCAGGAAACGCAGAGGGTGAACATTCTTGTTTCTCATCAACTCATTTGTATGATTCATTAGATCATGAGGATGTCGATGAGAATATCGATTTTTCTGATCGTGGATGTCGTGATCCCTTTACTCCTCCATTTGATCAAGATGTTGATTCATTCATTGTTGATATTTCTAAGCCACTAGTCTTTGATGATCTACCTACTGATGAAGTGGAAACTGCTCAAGTTGTAGAGGCACTTTAGCCCACGCTAATGGTTACGTTAGGTCGTCGCTATCTTGAGGTTAGTTCCACTTCCAATCAGAAATTTATTGAAACACCTCAGGCTCCTAATCACTCTCTTGTTTGCATTGAAGATCAATCTAGTTTAGGGATTTCACATCCTCCACTTGTATCACACGATCCTATCGCTCATGCATTAGAGGAATCATACACAACGAGCACTCTTGCGAAATGTAAGTTGTCTTAATTTTTTATGTTTTCTTGTTTGTCACAGTCGAAAAAGTGTACATGAATATCATCTGTGCACAATGTGTTGCAACACCATGGCATGTCTGCAGAATGTTTGTCCTGCGCGTTTACTCTTTTCTTTGTTGTGGACACATTTAAAATCGGAGCTTGTTGGTCTTCATTGTATTATATTTTTTATTTGTTGGTTTACATGCTTATCTTTCTTGTTAACTATGCCTTCATCAACATGGTCCAACCAATGCGCCAGTGGCTGCATTGGAAATGTCACTTTACGTTAGAAGGCCCATGCACTACTTAATTTAGGAGTAGGAGTAGTGTTTTCTTTCTTTCTTGCGTATGTTATTTGTTTGCATGTTTGATTTGCTTTGCTTTCTTTTCTTTGCTTTCATGTCTTGCTTTGATTTCTTGTTTTTCTTTCTCTTTACTTCTACCCTTTGCTTTATTGTTTGTTTGCTTGTTTGCACCTATAGGTTAGCTTCCCATGAAACCGTGTTTGGCTCTTGAGACAAGCCAACCAAAAGATAAGATGACTTGTACAACTATCAACAATTGGTTATATATTTATTCCCTCTCTTTATGATGATCTTGCGTTCTTCAATCGATGATACCCTCATGGAAAATATGTTCTGTTCAGAGCGAGTCTTGGTGAAGTCACAATGCTTGTGCTTTAACTAGTAGTGCCTACTCTAATCAGTTATTCTATTATTCGATTAACCCTTGTCATCTTGGTCAAGTTGAGTAAGGTGAGGGGGAAAACCTTAAAAAATATGTCAGAGGTATACATAACATACTTCTTTGAAGGGACAACCTATTATGCTCTCTGTTAGGGTCCTACAATTTTTATAGGATTGCTTGATTTTAGCTAATTGTTATTATGTTTGAGTTGTTGTAAATAATATTTCATCCTGAAAATTATTTCCAAAACAACACCAAGTATCAAGATTTAAGGAGATTTTTTTCATAACAATGTTTCGATCAGATCATAATGCAAGTGTTTTCATCAGAAATTGCCCAAAAGAAGCTTTCCAACGGTACATCCTGTGCTCAAGTTCGATTCTTGGATTGAAAGATAGGCCAGAACGAAGTTTTGACTTCAAAAGCATCCGCTATGGTTTAAATCATGTTTGCATCTATCCTTTGTAAAAAACCATATCCCCCATTATGATTATGGTTTTAACTCTAGCCAGGACCCACATAAATTTCCCTCATAGTTTTATTTCATTATCCCTTCATTTGTTCTAAAACCCAACTGTAGCCATTTTTCCATGTTTTATCCTAACTCTAACCTTAACCCATTTTCCATTTGGAGCAATTCATAGACTCTAGCCGCAAGATCCATTGTATTACCGAAGGTCTGATTGTATTAACTCTAGCTGTGTTTCCATTATATATGGTACATACTCTAGTCGTTACCCATATTTAAAACATGCCTCATATATTACATTGTAATGTATTACAATGCAATATATTATATATGGGCCTGCACTATCCCACATTATTGCAATTGACATATATTATATGACATAAAGAAAGGCACCTCACCCCTTCCTGATTGCAATCTGCAATGACCCAGCTAATCCCGCACCTCGCAGTAATAATATCCTGTAATAACCCTTCCTCTTTATAGTCTGGTCCATCAATGAAATTCTATGGAAATAATTATAAGTCCTCCATTTGGCCTCTGGTTGTGATTAGCTCTGTGGATGCGATATATTATGTATCAAGGTGTTTAAGTTTTTAGGTTTGCCTGTTTGGTAAAACATTGAAAATTAGTGAAAAATCTATCTGTTTGTATTGCAATTGCGATACGACAGAGGCTCGATCTGGATGCGATTGCAATAAAACATTTTCCATATGCGATATTTCATTTAATCGATTGGAAAGGTTTTTCAGGTCTGTTTCTTGGAAAACCTATGATTATAATAAGGAAAGGGCTACGTGTTAGAAGTAAAATCCTTATCTCTCAACGACCCGAATCAAACTGACCAGATCAATGGCAGAGGAAAACTTCGAACCCTCCTAAGCTCCATTTTAAATTATTCAAGGGGAGGAGGTCCAAACTCAAAGCTATGTTTCATCCTCTCCATATTTTGGACCCCCCCTTCTCATACATCACTGTAGCACCCCCCCTGAAAAAAAATTTCTTTGACTTTCAAATACGACTCCACCTCCACTTCATCTCCTAGCTTCTAGTCCTCAACTGCCACGTCGTCCCTCCCAACATCTATTCATAGTCTGAAAGAATCGCCCCCCCTGCCTCACTATTAACATAGAAAACAACAGTAAAGGAAAAGAAGAGGACGAGGACACATCTAATGTATTTTAATCAGCAAGTAGCAACTGGACAGAGGAAAACATGCTAAATACCATTACTCATTCAACAACTAAAGTCATAAAACAAAATGCATTGGAATAGTGGGACAACAAGACACACATGCCAACAACTCAAACAACATTGCTCGATTAAAGGCCCAATCACTACTAGAACTCCCAGAAACAACACCGGTACACAAGCGGCTGATAGTTTTTAGAACAGTTTAATCTATTTTCATACCTTATTGTAATAAAATATTTAATTCTGTTTCAAGATATTTCTTTTAGATATTCGCACTAAATCTTGATATTTTAAATCAAATTATTTCTGTAAACAAGTTATAAATACTTCATCATTTGAAGTAATAGATGTTGGTTTTTAAACAAAAGAACAATATTGTATATCGTTGAAGCATCAACAGATTTACCAGTAACACAGAAATCTCTTTCAAAAGATTCTTGTGTCAAGTTGTTGGTGAAGTGCCTCTGTCGTCTTATTGTTTATATTTCTCTATTTATCACACATATTTGTTTCTTAATCTGAATTATTCAATAGATAAGTAAAGGACATAATTTCTTTAAATCTACACTCTTCTCCCAGCTACAAATAAACTTCAATGTTTTATTCTGATATTTAAATATAGAATTCAGGTAACAATGCTCTATATTTAAAATGAATCTTATCTGTTCTTCCTTCCCCATCTCATAAACTAAAAGAATCCATTCAATTTGGCTATCCTTCCCTGTGAGATCTATCTGTAGACATTGAATTCGATCCGTACTTTATGTAACAGACTCCATAGCCCAATGGTAATCTAGTTATCGACCAACCATTCAAATATAAATCAAACCTTAAACTTCATAACTAGCCTAATATTCAATACAACAAAGTTAAATCTTACAAAGAGAGCCCTCTCTAAAGCTAGCAGGGCTAGATCCCAGCTTCCAAAGTAGGTTTGTGGTTACCTTTGCGATTTTCTTCTTCAACATCAAAAAATTACAGAGTGCTAACATTCTGGTGACCATACTAGGGAACAAACATTTCAGATTCCTCAGAAAAGCATATGAAGTTCTAGATTTGATTACTAATGGTGGACAGTGATCAGACACAAGAAGGTTGTATCATTCACCCGGTGACTCCACATTCAAGCATTCAGAGCTTCAAAGTTTTCAAGGTGATTCCACTGTTAAAGAATCCATATTTGTAGAAAACTCATGGCGACTCCACTGCATATTGATCAAATTTATTGCTAAGAAACATGATAGGGTATGTGGTAAACCATCGATATGGTGAAGTTTTAAAAGAATTCGGGGATACATTAACATATTTTCAAATTGATGAAGCCTTTTCAACGACCGTGTTTCATTGTTTGAAAACGAGAAAAATTTCTCCTGAAGGTAAAAATCTGTTTTCTCGAGTTAATTGCTGAAATATTTAAGAAGGGTATTGAACTTTTGGATTTTCAGATTCAATCATATATTTTAAAAGATCCTAAATAGTTCTTAGAAAATCTTCTTTCTCCAAAATAAGAGGAGATTGTATTGCTTTTTGATTTACAAATTGATGAGATTCTTGTTTTCAATTATAAGGCTGAAATTGAACAGTGGGAATCAGGGTTTAACCTTGAGAATACAACTAATGAAAGCTTCCATGATCAATTGGTCAATCAAGGCATGCAAGGTAAACTAATTAATCATGCATTTACTGATCGTATAGCAAACTACATGGAGGTTCTTTTCAGCTCAAGTGTTCAACCATATTTTCGTGATCAGATCCAACAACAGTTGCAAGTGCATTCTACAACTTTGATTTTATGGACAAAAAATCAAGTTGCCCTTTTGAACATACTAACAAGCAGTCAAGTAGTCCACTTATTTCAACAACTACTTGACTGGCTTCATTGGCATTTTTGTATTATCTGATTCAACATGATTTCCAGCAATATAGAGTAGGTAACAGTGTGCAAATAAGCTCAACACTCTGATCATATTTTTCAAGCAATATTATCAGTTTTAGTTTCAAATAACACTACAACTTTAAGTTCAGTGTGTATTTCAGATTTCAGTTTGCAGAATGGTTTTGGTTTCAGTTTAAGAGTTTCAGTCGTAGAGTTTTTATGACAAGAATAGGTTTCAGATTTGGGATCAGACCAAAGGATCAGGCTACTAGTCTATGGTGTTCTTGACACTTCACCAGGAAGTGCCATCCCTAGTTGGAGCCACTGTTAGGGTCCTATAATTTTTATAGGATTTCTTTATTATAACTGATCATTAATATGTTTGATATGTTGTAAATAATATTTTATCCTGCAAATTATTTCCAAAGCAACAGCAAGTATTAATATTTAAGGATAATTTTGGATAACCATGTTTGGATTAGATCATAATGTAGGCATTTTCATCAGAAAGTGCTCAGAAGCAACTTTCCAACTGTACGTCTTGCACTCAAATCTGATTCATGGATTGCAAGATAGGCTAGAACGAAGTTTTGACTTCGAAAGGATCCACTATGGTTTAAATCATGTTTGCATCTATCCTTTGTAAAAAACCATCTTCCCTATTATGAATATGCAATATGATTTTAACTCTAGCTGGGACCCACATAACCTTTCCCTCATAGTTTCTTTTCATTATCCCTTCTTTTGTTCTAAAACCCAACTCTAGCCATTTTTCCATGTTTTATCCTAACTCTAGCCTTAACCCATTTTCCATTTGGAGCAATTCATAAACTCTAGGTGCAAGATCCATTGTATTACCAAAGCTCCAATTATATTAACTCTAGTCACGTTTCCATTATATATGATACATACTATAGTCCTTACCCATATTTAAAACATTTCGCATATGTTACATTGTATGTATTGCAATGTAATACATTATATATGGGCCCACACTATCCTGCATTATCGCAATCGGCGTATATTATATGACATAAATAAAGGCCCCTCACCCCTTCCCGATTGCAATATGCAATGACCCCACTAATCCTGCATCTCGCAACGATAATATCCCATAATAACGCTTCCGCTTTATAGTCCTGTAGTACATAATCTTGCATTACTTATCCCGCATCGCATTCCACATAAGCCCTACAATAATACTCATATAGTCACACAAACAAATCCCGCATCTTCTACCCCATGTCGATACCCTGCAACATCAAGTCCTACTTCCATATACCCCTACCCGATGTAATTGCAATTGCGATTGGCCCTGGACAAATGCAATAACTATAAAATGGTTCTTAATAAAATATCACGTCCGGTCCATCGGCGAAATGTTATGGAAACAATTATAAGTCCTCCATCCGGCCTTCAATTGCGATTAACTCCACGAATGCGATATATTATGTATCACGATGTTTAATTTTTTAGGTTCAACCGTTTGGTAAAACATGGAAAATTAGTGGAAAAATCTCTTTGTCTGTGTTGTGATTTTGATACAACAGAGGCCAGAGCTGGATGCGATTGCAATAAAACCTTGTCCAGATGTGATATTTATTTAATCAATTAGAAATATTTTTCAGGTCCATTTCTTGGAAAACCTGTGATTATAATAAGGAAAGGGTCGCGTGTTAAAAGTAAAATCGTTATTTCTCAACAACCCGGATCAAACTTGCCTAGATCGATGACAAAGGAAAACTGAGAACCCCCTTGTGCTCCATTTCAAATTATTCAAGGGGGATTCCAAACTCAAAGCTACGTGTCATCCTCTCCATATTTTGGATCCCCCCTTCTCATACACCACTGTAGCACCCCCCCTTCAAAAAGCAGATTTCTTTGAATTTCAAACCCAACTCCACCTCCACTTCATCTCCCAGCCTCCAACCCTCAACTGCCACGTGGCACCTCTTGACATCCATTCATAGTATGAAAGAATTGGTCCCCCTGCCTCACTTTTAAAAGAAAAAATAGCAGTAAAGGAAAATAAGACAACAAGGACACATTCAACGTATTTTAATCAACAAGTAGCAAATGGATAGAAGACAACAAGCTAAATACCACTGCTCATTCAACAACTTTAGTCATCAAACAAAACACACTTGAATGGTGGGACAAAAAGACACACATGCCAACAAATCATGCAACATTACTCGATTAAAGACCCAGTCACTACCAGAACGCCCAGAAATAGCACCAGTACATAGGCTAGTGATAATTTTAAGAACAACTTAATCTATTTTCATACCCTTTTGTAATAAAATCTTGAGTTCTGTTTTAAGATATTTCTTTTAGATATTCGTACTAAATCTTCATATTTTAAATCAAATTTTTTTTGTAAACAAGTTATAAATACTTCATCATTTGAAGTAATAGATGTTGGTTTTTAAACAGAAAAACAATTAGTCTATTGTATATCACTAAAGCATCAACAAATTTACTAGTAATACAGAAAGCTCTTTCACAAGATTCTTGTGTCAAGTTGTTGGTGAAGTGCCTCTATCGTCTTATTGTTTATATTTATCTGTTTATCGCACACATTTGTTTCTTAATCTGAATTATTCAATAGATAAGTAAAGGACATAATTTTTTTAAATCTACACTCTGCTCCTGGCTACGAAAAATTTCAATTTTTCTTCTGATATTTAAATATATAATTCAGCTAACAATGCTCTATATCTAAACTGAATCTTAATATGTTCTTCCTTCCCCATCTTATAAACTAAAAGAATCCTTTCAGTTGGTTACCCTTCCCTGTGAGATCTATCTGTAGACATTGAAGTCAATCCTTACTTTATCTAACAGACTCCATAGCCCAATGGTAATGTAGTTATCAACCAACCATTCAAAAACAAATCAAACCTTAAACTTCATAACTAGCCTAATATTCAATACAACAAAGTTAAATCTTACAGAGAGAGCCCTCTCTGAAGCTGGAAAAGGCTAGATCCTAGCTTCCAAAGTAGGTTTTTGGTTATCTTGTGATTTTCTTCTTCAACCTCAGAAAATTACAGAGTGCTAACAATCTCAATGATTCAAGATCCCTCTTTCACCTCATGAAAAATAAATAAGTGCATATGCACAATTCTTTCAAAAAAAAAGTATATGTAT
>APFE030348844.1:103526-121601 GCA_000404065.3 Pinus taeda
ATATATATATAAAATAAAGGTGAAAGAAGAGAAAGTCTTCCTACGCAGAGAGGTGATGAAGGTAACTCCGGTAGGGTATTGACCAGGCTCGCTCGCAGCGGAACAATGCTTGTGTTCCTGCGTGATTCCATCGGGGTACTGTCTACGCCTACTGGTAGTGGAGCAACACCAGAGATGAAACTAAAAGTCTGACAGGTATATTACTTGTGCACCAATATACCCCTCATCCCCAATCGAAACAATTCAATTGACTTGGCCTGCTCTGCGTGCTTACCGATCAAGAGGATGGTAGGGACTACATCTTTCAATCAAGCTAGTGAGGAAGCCATGATGATTAAAGAATCGAACAATACTTCCAGAAGAGTTAGACTCGCTTTTCACGAGACAAGGTCCATACAAGGAGCTATAGTTATACTAGTGTGTAGAAAATGTTGTAGCAGCTACAACCACCCTCCAAAATTTTAGCTCGTATGCAAATTTCAAATCATACAGTGGATCCCGTGATTGATTGTTCCTTGGTCACTTATTGGTAAGCTGATGATCTCAAGCCCCTCTCCTTGATATTAAGAGTTGTTTGTATTTATGAAACATGTGTCATCTTTGGGCATAGGGATTATCATTTGTCATGAAAAGGGAAGTTTGTTCTACTTCAAGGGGAAACACTTGTGCGTATGAGTTGTTCTCATTACATAGACATGTTTCACACTCACTTCATCCACTCTTGTCACGAAGGTTGTTGCATCAAGTAGAGTATGTTTTATATATTTTGGATGGTCTATGTTGTATCACTATGTGTTCAAGTGTGTAATCATAGTCAAGTTCTATCACTGTTCACATCAGTTCCTATCTATCTATCTATCTATATATATATGTATATATATAATATATATATATATAATATATATATATATATATATATATTTAATGTAATGTTATATATCTGTTGTAATCAAATGTAATGTAAAATGAAATTCCAAGTGTCATTAGTGGAATGAAAATAATCATATGTAATGTAAAGAGTTATATGTAATGAAGTTGAAGGGCATGAGGGTAGTCTAAGCGTCAAAGGAGAATGTCAAGGGTCACCCCACCCTTTGCTATATATAAAACCTCATAACTCATAGAATAGGATTTTGGGGGAGCCAAGATTTTGCTAGTAATTTCTTAAAGAGGGCTTGGAGAGTATTGTGATGAGCCTTTGCTTCTCCACAGTGCAGAGCAGGTACATCTCTCTGGAGGAGCAAGAAGTGCTGATTGTAATTTTCCACTATTGGGGCTAGCGGCTGTCAATGGTGTATGTATGGATGGCACTTTCACCTTATATATATATATATAACGAAGGCAACACATTTTCATGCATATGTTGTTATTGTAGTTGGACTATTCTGGTTGCTTTATAAATGTATGTCATTTAAGTTATGCATTCATGTATGAAATAATTTGTATATGATTTTATGAATCTTGTTGGAATCATGTTATTGGTTTAACTCGTCACCCTGGATTGTGGACTATTCTGCTTCCAACCCGTAATGTCATTATGCTCATGTGTTCCTTTCAGGCTACGTACTATTACAGGCTTCTAAGGAACACACTTCCTTTTCCCTTTCATGTGTTAGAACCCCCATGCATCTCTCTTGACTTGCCGCAAGGTCACACACTTTCTTCCGATAAAGATATCTTGCTTACCTCTGTGCGCTAACGCAGTCAAAGCACTACTATACTACCCACTGTTGGGAGTCCTCCAAACAGTCTGAGGTCTAGTTGGCACTTCTTACTGGGGATATCCATTGACATGTTGGTGGGTCTAGCACTGTCAAGAAGTAGTAAATGCTACTATAATCAAGGAAATACATGAAACCAACTGGAGGTCTAGGTGGAATAGGAGCGTGGTCGCCAATATCCACCTGGATCAATCCTCCCCCCTTAGGAAGCAATGGTCCACATTACGTGCAGAGCCTCAATGAGGTGAGGAAATTTCTGTTGAACCTGGTCCCTAGTGAACCACTTGCCCTAGTGAACCACTTTCCCTGGTGAAGGAGTTGGCCTACTTTGACAACTCAATATAGCTGGATCCTTTACTGGTGAGTGTTCTTGATCTACGTGTTTGTAATCCTATCAATTATGGCCTGTTCGATGCAACTTGGGTTGAGATCTATTGGTGTTAGCTGCTCAACAACATTGCATGTGTCAAACAAGAGGGGAAATTATGGTCGCAGCCAATCCGCCTTGAATACTGGGTGTAGGCCAAGGAACAATGGAATGTTGAGCTCGAAGGAATTGTCCCCTACATCATTGGTTATGGTGTACGACCCATTTAGAAGCGAGCAAAGTTTGCTGTGGGGCCTAGCAAGGCGCTCCTTCTGTAAATGTAACCAAAATTTGTTGCCCACCTAGAACTTGTGTGGCACCCGATACTAATCACGACACAACTTGTACTTAGCATTGACTTGGTCTGATATGTCATGAGCCTACTAGAAGATTTTCTAAATGTGCTCAATGATGCTGTTAGATCTGTCATCTTCAACCTAGACACGAGATGAATCTGCCTGAGTAGCTACCAATGGTATGGCCACATCAATGGGACATAGTGGCTGGAATCATAACCCCACCTGAAAGGGACTGTGACCAGTTGACCTATGGAGAACTCTGTTTTAACTATGCTAGACATAGGGGAGGATTTCATCCCATTTGCGTGGATTCTTCTAGTTGTACATGTGTAGAATATGCATGATCATCTTTTTGACAACCTCTGTTTGGCCACCAATTTGGGGGTGGAAGGACGTGGACTTAGTGAACTTGGTATCCAACATCGACTAGAGGCTTGACCAAAATGTACTTGGGAACTTGCTACCCTGATATGAGATAATGGACTGTGGGATCCCAAAATGTACCCACACTCATTCAAACAAGAGCTTAGCAGTGGCTTCTGCTATGATACTCTTCTTGCAGGCTGTCAGAATATCCATCTTAGAGAATTTGTCAACGACCACAAAAACACAATCATTTCCATGCTTAGTAGAAGGAAGGCCTGACATGTAATCCATGGAGATGGATTCCCAATGCTGACTAGGAGTAGGTATAAGGGTATATATACCTTGCTTCCTGATGTTCAGTTTGGAAATGGCGTAGGCAGTGCAATACTCCTAGCATCTTATCGAAGGTTTGGTTAATAAAAATACTTCTGCAACACTGCCATTGTTTTCTCTACTTTGAAATGTCCAATGACCCGACTATAGTGCACCTCCCAAATCATCTTGGAACGCTCACTTGAAGGAACACAAAGGTGTCCTAGGTGGCATAATAGTGCACCATGGATATGAAAATCAGGAACTTGCTTGCCTTCTAAGAGCATCTGTTATGTTTTGCCGAATTCTGGATCGCTCTTGTAAAGATGTGGCCACCCCAAAATCTCGTGTCCATAAGAGTCGAGCACAGTGGTCAGGGCCATGACTGATGGTCAACTGAGCTAGCCTGGAACATTATTGGTGCTGCCCTTCTTATACTTAATGTTCAAATGGAATTTTTGTACATATGTAGACCATTTCTGATGGTGATTGTTCCACAACTTTCCTTATGTTTTTATAAATTGCAGGGGCGAGTGGTTTGTGCGGATGACCATTGTTACAGACATATTTGGGCACTGGAACCCAAATCACATATGTCAATAAAACAAGGGCTCTCAAACCCCTAAAAATGTTGTTTCAAACCCTAAAGGATCAAGGTCAACTGATTACATCGTTTCCCAGAATTTCTCCCTGAAAAACTGCTCAGAATAGGTCAAAACTGGACCATACAGACTGCTCCATACTGAGGGTGCGATGCATCTCACCGGTTACACACAAGGTGTGTGATGCATACTGAAAAGCCCTTCTATAGGGTGCAATGAGCGAGAGTAGACAAATGACAGAGGCAATTTGCTAGGTGGAAACTCAGATAATCTTCTAGAAACTGCTCATATGACACTTGCCTCTCTGAATTCACCTAGGGATGAGTAAGAGATCATGAAATCTCCAAGTGGAACCAAGAACTATCAGTGAATTGACACTAATCAAAATCCCAGAAGCTGACTCACCCCCTTGCAAATATCTATATATGGATCCCTCATCCTAGAGATCCAGAGGCTGGAGTTTTGTATTTTGTAAGGAAGTGTTGTTGGTTTCTCTGTGAAGCATTGTATTGTAGGGTGATCTAGCTTTTCATGAGGTGAAGAGGGCTTTCATGCCGAGAGGATGGCACTGGATCAGACAGCTGGGTTGTAATCCTCTCTTCTACTACTTCTATCAATAAATCTATTTGAGTTTTCCTCCATATACTTATATATTTTTGAATCTTGTATTTGTGTATGCATTTGTATGGTTATTGTACATCTGATTCTACATTGTTTATGGTTATAGATCTCTATGCTTTGATGGTATGTTGCTGCTTTGACTCTACAGGTGTTCTTTGAAGCGGGAAAAGTGAGAAAGGAGTGGCAAAAGCTCTATGAAAGGAGAGAGGAAACAAGCAAGGAGCCAAGCGAAAGACTAAAGTTGGTGCTCTTTGCTTCTCTCTCATCTATCTCTCATAAAGGAAAACACAATTTATTTTGAATTGTTTGTTTCTAAGATAGCTACCCATCTTAGTGGGATTAGCAGATCTGAGTAGGCACTAGTTTTCTCGGAAACAAAATGGCGACTCTATTGGGGAGCAAATAGTTTGTTTGTTTGTTTCTATTTGTTTGCTTTATAAACTATAGACAGAGCCTGAAGTTAAGCCATCTAGCCTTCAAACTACATTTGCTATGCAAGTGAAAATTAGATCAACGTTGCTTCAGTCAATCTCTGGGTTTGTTTGTGAACTGAACAACTAACTTGAAAACATCCTAAGTGCCTTGATGGTAGCTCAATAACCTCATTAGATCATACCTCTATACTTTGTGTTTACTGTCTATCATAAGCTCGACCTAAATCCCTAAACTTAGTTGCAAACTGTGGGTGAAAACCAAGCTCAGTCTCATCCCTGGACCATCACACTATCTCTCATTGGTAGTCTCGATGCATCGCACCTCCCGTGTGTTGCAGGTGAGATGCATCCCAGTTTCCCTTAAGGACAAGTGCGATGATTGAATGAGACTGTTTCTCTCTCCAGATTTTGGTTTTTTCTTCATTGTTTTTAGATCTATTCAGTGTTTTTGCTGCCTATGATCAATATATCACTATTGAAACCCTCTTCCTTTACATTATTCAACCTCCATTGATAAGGAATTGTGAATGTTTTTTTATGCATTTTTCATCATTTACAGTCCTCCTTTGCAAAAAGTAGCTTAATCGAATTGTCATCTTTTGATTTGAAAGTGTTGCAACTGTCGTTTTCAGTCAAGTAAAAGAGTGTCATAAAGTCTTCCTCTTTTAGATAGTCGATTGTACTTTTGCCATTGTATTTGATTTGAATTGTCAATTCTTTGAAGTGTCGAAAGCAGTTTTCCATTCGAAAGTGAAAGTGTCATCATAGTCTTCCTTTCTTTTTTGAAAAGAGATTGCTAAAGTGTCACTTTGAGGAAAAGTAGTTCAAATTTGTACTTAGTTTTATTTTTTTCATTTTCACATTAAGGAAACGAAAAACAAATACATGCATGTGCATTTGCATTTAGACTGCATGCGGAAATTGATTTAGGACAAGTGCATTTAGTGTGTGCTCTTTGCTCTCTGTTGAAATTTTTTTACTCTTCTTTCCTTAGTAGCTAGGATTTTCATTGCTACAAGAAAATAAATGACTGTTTACCATTTAGATTGCATATTTAGGAATTGTACACCTACATCATGCGGTGAACCTTGAAAAGAAAACTTCTTAAGAAAGATCAACTGTAAAATAAACCTTAATGAACATAAAAACGCTTTGGAACCTAACACACAACATCTAGAAGTCTAGGCTAGAGACGTATTCCAGCATCGTAAAGCTTGGTAACTATCGTTTTCATCGTAGGTTGGGTGATTCCTCCTCTTTGATATGAAAAGTGCTAGTACGGAATTGTGCTCCCACATACCGTCAAATATATATTAGGAGACCACAATAGGCTGATATCCTTTATCCTTAGGAAGCTGTGTCTGTCGCCCTATCAATCACAATGCATTGAACACAACATTCGGGAAGATTGACTGCCATACGTAAAGTACTCGGTAATTTCTCTATAATTTACCACCGAGGTGTATATTGCAATTTTGCATTTGGTTTGGTAATCCCTCTGTCTTTATTTCCAGAGTAGTCACTTGCATTCCTTTTCGACTCCTTAAAATAAAAGGTCCATCTGAGCACTTGTCACTTTAGGCTCATTAAAAGTCAAAGGCAACTATAGTCATCTTTAGCTTTTTCTCGACTCTTAAAATTTGAAAAAGCAAGTTGTGTCAAAGCGTCATAAAATTTATTTTATTTGGAATAACATCACTATTCCCTTGTTGGTCTTAGGTTGAGAAAATGAAGTCCACCGATCAAGGATTTTCCCTTGGGGGAAATCCTAGTCCTTTCTCTTCTTGGGGAGATATTGGTGCCCCATACATGGCTACATTGTCCCTTCCAGGACTCACAATTGGCCTGCCAATATGGCTATTCTCGACCTCTGTCGTTCAAAATGCTGTAATTCCTCAGCAATCAAATCAGAAACCAGATGATACTGGAGTTCCTCCCTCACCTTCTACTTCTTTTGTTTCTCCCTCTCCTTCTTCCTCTTTGCTTGGTGAAACTAGTGATACTAAAAACCAAGTAGCTGAGAAGAAGAAGAAAGGGAAGGAGAAGAAGAAGAATAAGCTAGCCGCGCAAAGGGGCGACCGTGCATCGTCTGGCAAAAATCCACACACTGCACCTTCCAAACCCAAATCTCCATGTGTCATCTGCAAAGGAAACCACTATCATCGAGATTGTCCTTGCATCCCATGGATCTTGAGAGACTCGTCTCCCCGCTTGCACAGTCCGGTGTCTTCAACCTCTGTTGATCATGTTGAGAGTACACCATCAACTAGTGAAAATGAAGTCAATGGACAAAAAGGAAGATCTAAATTTCCTTGTAGGTTGTGTGAAGGTGATCATGCCCTTCACCACTGTCCTTTTCTTGACGAAGCTAAAAGAGTCTTGGATAACTGTCCTCCTTCACCGCAGCGACTTCCACCTGGATACAAGAAACTCTTACCAAGTCCATCACTAGTTGAAAATCCGAATGACACACCTTTGTTGTCAGTCAAAACGCCTATCATTGAAGATAAACCCTCTGAGTCCACACCGGACCAAAGTTAATAGGTCGAGACGACAGTCAACCTAGTCTTGTCTTTAGAAGGTCCACCTTCAGATGATACAATCTCCAAAGAGAATGAGAACGACACCATTCAAATTCTTTTTGTTAACATAGAGCCTAATAAACATGGGGGTAATCTACCCATTCCTCTACCACAGGAGGGAAGTTCCCCATTTCAAGAGATTCATCCGCTTGTTTATTCGGTCCCTCCTCCAAGCAATCCAGTCGTTTCCTTTGATTGGAATCTACTAGTGGGACCCTGTCTTCCATCTAATGTACCATTCTGAATCATAGTACAAGCATACAGAATGATCATCGCTGGCACTATCATAGATGAAGGGGCTTCCATGAGTATCCTTTCCTCAATTGCTTGGAAAGTTCTTGGTTCGCCATCACTTCTGCCTGAGATTCAAAATTTGTCAGGCTTCAATAAAGGAACCAGTTGACTGTTAGGGATCCCTTCCAAATTTTCCTATAACTTTGAGAAGGAAAACTGTTCATCTGAACGTGATGGTAGTCCAATGGCCACTAGATTACAATCTACTCCTTGGACGTGACTACATTTACAGCATGGGAGCTATTGTTTCCTCACTCTTTCGAGTAATGTGTTTCCTGTATGAAGGCAGAATGGTACAACTTGTTGACCAACTTTCGTTTCCTAGTTCAAACATGGCTACTAGTCAAATGCCATCCCTAAATGGTCTCTTTGCACAAGGAATGTATCATCAACCTCTAGTCCATCCACCTAATGACCGCGAGTGATTCGGTGAATGTGACGAAACCCAGGGGGCATGCACCCTGGTCTACTTCGGCAGGAAAACCTAGGTAAAAGATAGGTTTCCTCGTAGGATATATGACCAGTTTGACACACCCATTCGTTTAGGATATGGGATTAGTCTGGAAAAAGATTTCCTCGTCAAAGTTTATGTGATTGGAAGTGGATCCACACCATTAACCTTTGTCTATTTCAATGGATAGAGCCAAGGAAGTGTTTTGTCTGCAACGTGGATGAAACAATCTTGCTTTAATGTAAGGACTTCCATATGGTAACCTAGAAACTCTAATTTTCTTTGTACCTGGGGGCATGCAAACCTTTTTTATGCAAGTGAAAAGCGACCAGCGTAACTCTAACCTTGTAGTTTTACTAACTTCAACTACTTAGGTTAGGTGATTGGTTTGATCAACCATTCACGTTTGTTGACAGCAAAGCAAAGGAAATGTTTTGTACAAAACTATCCTACCTATCCTCAGTAGTTCATTAACCCCTAGTGTAGTTAGTTCTGTAGTTGGTCATTTCTAGCCTGCATACAAAAGGCGTCGAGCAAGGTTTTGCATGGGGTAAGGTCACTAAAAAATGAACCTACTAATGAGAGACATCCTTAAAGATGACTGGAATGAGCAATGTCTCCGCAAAGTTCAAGCTCGTTAAAAAATAAACCTAACACTGAGCATAGTTTCTAAAGATTCAAGCTCATTAAAAAATGAATCCACCTTTCGGTAAATAACCTTTGTGATCGCATTACTATTAGCCTTTTGATCCTTGGTCATGTTCTTACCGTCACCTCCACTCTTTTTAGCCAGTCATACGCCTCCACTTGATTGTTTACCCTTTTGAGGAACAGCTGCGATGAGTGATTCTGTTAGCCAAATTCTTTACACTTCCGTGTTTGAAAAGTTCCAAACTTACCTGGAACAAGTTGCTACCCGAAAACATCACTCGTTCCTAAAAAAAAGAGTCTCTTTTAAGCTCTTTTTAGACTCGTAAAATGTGAAAAGATTGCCGAGCTAATAGCCTTTCCATCTTGTTAAAGTAAAGGGAAGCACCATCTCTCCTCTATATTTTAATCTTTTTGGACCTGAGCGATCATTACACAAAAATATTGAGTGCTTGTCTTGTTCGGCTCGCTAAAACTATCGAAAAGTCATCCCTTTTGTATTATTTTATACTTTTTTGGACTTAAGGGATTATACTACGAAAAAGGACTACTGGAGTTTCCTTTCCGTCTCTTTTCAAATTCTCTAAATATGAAAAGAACCGAGTTATCTTTGTCATTAAACTCATTAAAACAATAGTGAGAAACTTGTCCATGCAGACAAGAGCGAGTTTCACTGTCACTAGGCTCGCTAAAACATAGCGACAGGTTTTCCTAAAGGGCAAATTATAGAACAAGCATATGTTATCCTCCTTGAGCTTGAAAAAAATAAAGAGGTACTAGTCAGCAATGGCTGGGGGAAAGGGAAGAAAACTTAAAGAACTTCATTGGTAGCAGGTCGCTCTTGAACATGACACTTTCACTCCATCTCCATGATTGAGTCAGGTTGGGTTATTCCATTCACCGGTCATATCACCATTGGTCCTCCATACCATCCATTTTTGGGGTTAATGCTACCAATCCATTTTAGTGTCACTGATATGTTCAAGTGAAGTCGCTCAGAGAATTCACCAACCCAGCTAACGCCTCATCCACTGCAATACCTTCATGCTCCATTCTTTCATGACCACCACCCTGAACCTTGTATCATCAGATCGTTTTCACCTCCACAAAATAATGTGCTTTGTTTCGTGTCGTAGATGTGGGATTCATTAAGGCCCTCCTACAATAGGTCACTTCTTGTCAACATCAGCTCATTATCCAAGAATTTGACTTAGGAACAACCCTTTCAGTACTTTGAATCTTGCATGCCTCAATGGCAAGTTTCTCACTTCCGGCGATACGTTTACATCAATGGCCTTCGACCAAAATATTTTGCATGGTGTTCGACATTAACTCATGTATTCACACCACGTGAATTGTACTGCATTACCTTGAGGGTCATTATCATTATCAGTGATTCCTCTCGGGCCTGTTAACAACTTACATCATTGGCTGGTAATCAGGCAATGTCTTTCCATGTTCGGCATCATAACATCTTTTCACATGGATCGACTTGTACTTCGGGCGAAGATTGAACGAGTTTTAAGACCCCGGATCTTGTTTCATCCATTCAGGCTGCGATATATTCAGGAAATAAATACATCAAATGTAATCCATAGCTGCACAGATAATCATCCAAGCTAAGGGATGATGGCTCTACCAGAATCATCAATCTGCCACACAGACGATTGTCTATCCTATGTACATGAAAATGAATTTATAGAGCTGAGCATTAGAATGCCTGCCTCAACTAGATCATGAAAATATTATGAAGATAATGTATTGTATTATATCTTATTACAGGTCACCTTCCAGTTCGAAAAACCTCGGATCCTCATGATAAAGCATTTCACTCGCCATTAGAAGATTTACGACCTTATGCTTTAGGGGGAAACTGTTATAGACATATTTGGGCACTGCAACCCCAATCACATATGTCAATAAACCAAGGGCTCTCAAAGCCCTAAAAGTGTTGTTTCAAACCCTAAAGGATCAAGGTCAATTGATTACATCATTTCCCAGAAGTTCTCCCTGAAAAACTACTCAGAAGTGGTCAAAAATGGTCCATACAGACTACTCCATGCTGAGGGTGTGATGCATATCACCTGTTACACACAAGGGGTGCGATGCATACTAAAAATCCCTTCTGTAGGGTGTGATGAGTGAGAGTAGACAAATGGCAAAGGCAGTTTGCTAGGTGGAAACTCAGAGAATCTTCTAGAAACTGCTCATATGACACTTTCCTCTTTGAATTCACCTAGGGATGAGTAAGAGATCATGAAATCTCCAAGTGGAACCAAGAACTATCAGTGAAATGACACTAATCAAAATCCCAGAAGCTGACTCACCCCCTGCAAATATCTATATATGGATCCCTCATCCTAGAGATCCAGAGGCTGGAGTTTTGTATTTTGTAAGAAAGTGCTATTGGTTTCTCTGTGAAGGATTGTATTGTTGGGTGATCTAGCTTTTCATGAGGTGAAGAGGGCTTTCAAGCTGAGAGGATGGTGTTGGATCAGACAACTGGGTTGTAATCCTCTCTTCTACTACTTCTATCAATAAAACTATTTGAGTTTTCCTCCATATACTTGTATATTTCTTAATCTTGTATTTGTGTATGCATTTGCATGGTTAATGTACATCTGATTCTACATTGTTTATTGTTATAGATCTCTATGCTTTGATGGTATTTTGCTGCTTTGACTCTACAGGTGTTCTTTGAAGAGGGACAAGTGAGAAAGGAGTGGCAAAAGCTCTATCAAAGGAGAGAGGGAAAAAGCAAGGAGCCAAGTGAAAGACTAAGGTTGGTGCTCTCTACTTCTCTCTCATCTATCTCTCATAAAGGAAAACACAAGTTACTTTGAATTGTTTGTTTCTAAGATAGCTACCCGTATTAGTGGGATTAACAGATCTGAGTAGACACTAGTTTTCCCAGAAACAACCATTTCCTTCCCTAGAATTTAATTCTTCCATTGTTGGCATGCCTACATAATGGAATACATCTCTTTTTCAAATGTGGGATACTTTTAGACTGTGTCTGAAAGTGTCTCAATGTGATATGCCACTAGATGCCACTGCTGAGTAAGAACTGCACTAATAGCATAGTTAGAGGCATCTATCTCAATCTCAAATGGTGGTTGCAAGTATGGTAATGTGAGCACTAGTGTAGAGAATATATGATGCTTCAACTCATCAAATGCCTTTTGTTGGGATTCAGACCAAAATAAATTTTATTTCACGCCATCCTTAGTGACTTGACTCAAAGGGCCAAGTGATATTAGAGAACTCGAACATGAACCTACGCTAGAAATTGGTAAGACCTAGAAAGTTGCAGAGCTTTGTTAAAGTGGTTGGGGCTGACCATTCCCGAATAACTTGTATCTTGGCTGGGTCCACATGCACACCCATCTCATCAATGATGTACCCCAAATATTGAACATGGGTCATACCAAAAATGCATTCCTCCAAATTGGGACACAATTCATGTTATCGCAAGGTTTGAAGGACTTGTTGAATATGGTGGGGGTGTTCTTCCCAACACCGGCCGAAGATCAAGATATCGTCCAAATACACTACCACGAATGAGTTGGTGAAGGGTCGCAATATGTCCCCCACCAATCTCATGAAGATTGCGGGGGAATTCATCAACCTGGAAGACATGACCAACCATTTGAAAAAGCCCTCCTTATATTTGAAGACAAAGTTCCACACATCGGAGGGTTCGATTGGTACCTGGTGATAACCAACTTCAATTCAATCTTGCTAAAATATTTGGCCCCATTGAGCTGGTCCAAAAGGTCATCAATATGTGGGATTGGATACCTGTTCCAAAAGGTGATCTCATTTAGCACCCGATAATCAATACAAAGTCTCTAGGTCTCATACTTGTTCTGTACCAACACGATCGAGCTCCCATAGGTTGATGAACTTGGCTTAATGTGCCCTTTATACAACAACTCCTGAATGTGCCTCTTGATTTTATCATTCTCTAGAATAGAGTGTCGATAGATTAACCCGTTGGGTAGTGGTGCTCCCGGTGTCAGATCAATGGAGTGCTTGACCTGACAATGTAGGGGTACCCTTCTCAGTGAGGTTAAGATGTCCCTGTACTCCTCCATGACCTTTTCCATCTATTTCTACCGTAGGGAGGAGCCCCCTTTGGATGCCGTGGATGTGGCCACAATATTCTTATTTCCCTGGGAACAAATCATAAGGAAGACAAATTTCTCGGTGTGGGAAATGATCTTACTACATTGCTTCATAGAAATCAAATAGATGGTGGTAGGCGGAGCTACCTCTGGTATCTTTCATCAAATATTTCCCAAATAAATAATAATAGTGCGAGACCTAGAATCATACACAACATGATGCTTCCACAAGTATGATTTTCCTAATAATACATCAAAAACTTCAAGAGGAGAAATGTCACACTATATCTCATATATGAAGGGCTTGATGCTACAGGGAAGGCAACACTATTGGATGATGCTGAGATATCTTCCTTAGTGAAGCCACCTGATGGTGTATGGCTACAGGTGTGGTGTGGTCGGTATGCCCAACCACTTCATGACCTTTGCTGAAATGAGGTTCTTTTGGCTTCCATTATCGACAATGAACTACATTAGAGAACCCTTCACCCACATCTATAAGTGGAAGAGTCACTCCCCCTCCTCTAGATCTTTAGGATTAATATTCTAGATCTTGGTGGTGGAAATGGTGGCATTGGACTCTGCATAAATAATCTACTTCCCTTTTTCATTCCCCTGGTCGGGTTCTGATTCAGAGTCAGAACATGCATCTAATTCAGAAACTTTTAGCTCAACCACCAGTAACTACTTCGCTCGAAACTCACTTGTGTCGTGAATGGGGCTCTTATGGAATTCACACAATTTCCCTATGTTCCTCTTTGTCTTCGTGGTGTTGTTCTTTGCTTGTGCTTTCAACCGGTTGTCCAAGGTCACCCCACCTTGGATTTTTCCCTTGTTTTGCAGTTTGGGGGTTCCTTTCCATTGCTTCGGATTCACAGATCAAAAGTCTCGCTTTTTCTGTTTAAATTTTTACTCTATCTTGACAGCGTATCGATAGGTGGTGCTAGGCAAGGATATGTCCAGGAAATCCATATCTTCCTCAATGTACGTGTGTAGATAGTGGTGGTACTTGAGTACCAAATGATGCTCAGAATCTTTGATACCAAACTTTGTGTGAAGGTTATGAAAAATATTTGTGAACTTCGACATGTCTTGGTTCCCTCCTTGCCGCATTGTGGTCCACTTTATGTATTTATCTTCATAGCTTTTGATAGGGTAATATTGTTCCTTGATGGTGTCTCCAAAATAATTCTAAGTGGGTGTGGATGAAAACAATGAGGGTTCCCTCTGGTCCTTTTTTTCATTGTAGGTTTCCCACGAGACCTTGACATGGGGGGTGATTTGGGAAGTGAAAAAGTAATCTTTTCCCGATTGGAAAAGTCATGAACCGAAAAATATCCTTCCAATAGATTTAACCATCTATCTATGACGTCTACATCTATCTAGCATTCAAATAGAGGAATGCCAAAGTTGACTTGTACCTTAAAGGGAGTGGCACCTCCATGTGGGTGTTGGATGTAGATGTATTGCCTATGTGTAGCCACTGAAGGATCTAGGCAAAGTTATCCATCATCACATTCCTTTGTCGCTCGAGGGCTTCGTCAAGCAATATTTTAAAAGGATATCCTTCTCCCTCATCTTTCTTTTCCTCTGCCATGGGAGGCCTTCGAGGTTTGCGGGGTTAGTCTTGCAAAAGTTCAACCAGTTCAAGCCCTAACTCCTTATACCCTAACCTCATTGGGGACATGCAAAGAAAAACATAGAAATATCAGGCCACTCTTATACCATTAATCCAAAATTATACAGGAACATAGCAGAATACAAATAAAAACATAATCACAGAGATGCAACAAAAATAAAATTCCATTTCATTAATATCAAAGAACTAAAATATGCTTACATACATAATGGAAATAAACTAGCTCGAGCGATGGTAGCTTATCTATGAGAAGAGATGTGGTGGCTACATGCCTCTAAACTATGTTACAATAAGGCTAAAGGGCCTTTTTTTTATTGGACAACAAGGGAAAACACTAAACAACAAAAAGCATAACCCTAAGAGACAGAAAGCCAAGAGTTTGTGGCCTCCATTGGAGTTAGTTGGGCAACCGACTTCTCGAGGTCGTAAACTGGTCATATGATCTTTGTTTGGCATGTAAGATACCTCGTTGGAAAGATCTCTCCGAGTACTACAATATTTGTGGTATTCATGTTAGCTTGTTTTATACCTAGAAAAAAATGATGTTTAGCGGGTCAAAACAATTTTGAAAGTCCAGGACCCAAAAAATTGCTAAAAATAGTAAACACTACTATAATAAAGGAAACAGATGGAATCGACTGGAGGTCTAGGTGGAATAGTTGGGTGGCCACCAATATCCAATTGGATCATTAAATTAATTTTTATTTTTTAAAACATTATTAAATCTTTAAACCTCACTTATTATTATTATTCTTTTACTTAACTCAAATTTATATAACACCTCTCCATTTTCCATTCACAAGAGAGTTATCATGCAATAAACCAAATATTGTATTTGAAATGTTTAAAATGCCCTTAATGCAATGTTCAATAGATATAGCAAATCTATATGTCAAAAGTACCAGTCTAACTCTTTTTTGACTTCAAATCTATTAAGTGTCAAGAGGGATCAAATGTCTCGAGGTGCAAACCTCTTTTTTGAGTGCAAAACTTGAGGAAAGATTTTCCCTTCAAGAGATTTGATCCCTCTCAGGGGCTTGATAGATGCAAAGTTAGGATGGATCTAGGATGGTTTACAATATATATACATTGTGACTTTTATATATTAATATTATTATATATTTTTTTATCTCTCTCATTATTATAAAATTAAATAAAAAGTTCTCAAATACTAAGTTGATTCGATCTTTCTTTTCAATTTATTGTTTTTTACTTATAAATTACATTATGTGAATATTTTATTTTTGTAAATCAATTTGTATTACCTAAAAAAACAAGATTACATCCTTCCTTCCTTAAACACAATACGCAACTATACATTTACAACCTTCCTAGGCTTAAATCCTGGGATTGAGCATGGGTTTATCCTTCTTTCCTTTTCTCTTACATAAAACTATCTAAGCTGAGGGATTGTCAGGAGAAGATGACACAATGATATCCTTCCCTTAAGACATTTCCAATGCTGAAGATTTTGGCCCATTTGTAGTTTCCTTGTCAATATCCGAGTGATTTGACTCATGGAAATGTTTGTGTCCAATCATTGATGGAACCAAAGTTATGGCAGAGCCCTTTTCCAAGTTTGGTAGCAGAGTGAACTTCCTCTATAGAGAGACGTAGTGGCTTTGCATGATGTTGAGTTGAACCTTAAGGAGTTGATTTGGCCTTAGATTTCTTACATACTCAAATATTTTATTCTTATTCATATACTTTATTTTAATGAAATATATTATAAAATCTAGATAATATTTATTTTATAAATTAATATATCGAAATTTGTAAACTTAATATAATGAAGTAATGTAGTAAAAGTAAAATAATGTTGCAACGAGTTTATATTTTAAATTTTAATGGCTCTATTAATATCTATAAAACTATTTGAAAACATTAATAACCTAATCAAAATAATATTACAAGCCTAGATGCGTGGTTCAAAAAAGTTAAATAGATATTACTTATGATGCATTGTTGAAATCAATCTATTTTATTTTTGGTTAAAGTGAAACAACACACACAAACTAAACCCAAAAATCCATTCCACAAATATGTGCGAAATTGAACCATAAATAAATATGCCCAAACATGTGGGAGAAGAAGTTTAAAAATAAAGTAAAAAAACATGGTGAAAAGGTGAAATAATATGATAAAGAGTTTATATTTTAAATTTTAATGGCTTTATTAATATCTATAAAACTCTTTGATAACATTAATAACCTAAAATGAATAATATTATAAAATCTTGGTGCTAGTCCATATTCACCACTTGCTCTATAGAGGATCGATGACGCCCTCCACTTGGCGACCACTTCACCTCTGTAGCACAATTGGATGTAATGCATGTTAAAACCATCACCTTGGGTCTCCTTAGTATGATTTTGCATGCTCACCTTGATTTTTCTCTTGCCACTCCTTTGGGTTAATTACCTTGTGCCATGTTCTCCATATGTCACTTTCCTCCGATTCCTTTGCTCTAAGCCTAATCTCTTCCACTCACTTGCCTCACTTCAACTCATATTACTTCCCCTGAGCCATACTCCCATCTCGCTAACCCTTGTGGCTTAGCCATGAGTCATGAGCATGAATGAGGCCAACGCACTATCTGCGGTAGGGGAAGAGGGTGTCCCCCAATGACCTTGGATGAAAATGCAGAACTGGATCTATTCAACAATGTTATCCTACCTCACATCCGTCATGAGGTCCTCAAGCTCATATCATGGGAGACTAGTCACAGGAGGAATACACTTTGGGTTCTATGGAATTTTCTCTCTCGCCAACTCAAAAAATGGAAGAGGTACAAATTGCGCGCCACCTACTGGATCACATAACTCTCATCCTTCCATAGCCACGCCTCCACTTCTCTCCCATGACCTGGAGATTGAGTTGACTCCTAACATCCCCTCTCCCTCCTCCCATGCCCCCTCGAATTCTACCTCCCCTCCCTTGGGCTTTGTTTCTCCCTCCATTTTCATGGCTCTTGTAGGTCGTCCTTCTCCTGCACATATGCATTTGGAAGCTACTCCATCACCGACCACTTCCACAATGACAACTCATGCGACCTCTCCTCCTCAAACTAGTCCACACATTGGATGTTTTATCATTAAGGAGAAGCCTAAAGAATCAACCATCACAAGGTCTTCTAGTGTCGGTCAGGCTTAATTTATGCAGGTTGACTCCTCCACAAGTTTTTAAGATGCTCAAACATTTGATGGTTTTTACCCATTTGGTTTATGTTGGCATTACAACACTCTTTCTGAGTGGATTCAATTGGTGGCTTGGTACCAGTTGGTTTAAAACTGATTTTTTTGTCTCCTTTTATGTTATGAAACCAGCTCAAGAAAATATAGAAAAGATAGACCAACGCCTTAGAATTCAGCCTCTTCGAGGGGGAAACCTCCTTTACATTACATAAATGAACAATTCTTCGATGATTCAAATGATAAAACCTCCTTTCTATATAGAGGAGTGTAAGGAGTCACAATATAACCTAATCAACCTAACAATAATAATATAAAGCCACAAAAATAACAATATAGGGATTCTATGGGGCACAATAATAACAATATGGGGACAATAGGGGCACAACAATATTAATAAGGGGTACAACTACAATAGTAA
>APFE030348844.1:126557-137593 GCA_000404065.3 Pinus taeda
TCTTGTAGCAACTTATTCATATTTATCTTCAATTCTTCCATGTTTGTCTTCAAATCTATCTTCAAATCATCCATCTTAGCTTCCACATCATTCATCTTAGCTTCTACACCTTTCTTTAAACAATCCATATTAGATTATGTTATTTTTTGTGCAGGTGACACTTGTTGCACTTGGTCTCGTAATTTTGATATATCATGTTGCATTTCTTCCTCTTCTTCATGAGTCATGCTAGATATATCAGGTCGCCTACTAGGTGTTTCCATTTTCTTTCTTCGGGGCATCAATTATTGATAATAATGCTTCACTATGCCCTTTGAATTCCTTCAAAATAATTTTTCAAACCAAGCTTAAGCAAACATTTAAAAATATACACACCTTTTTTCACTTTGTAGGAGCTTGATATTGCCTTTGATGTATTTCTGTAATTTCGGATCATCCAGTTCTAAAATTGCGAACTGCAATAGCTCTCTGTGTCCTCTTTCCAATGCCACTAGTCTGACCCCAATTGGATTCTCCAATGAAGAGTTATGCCAAATATCCCACAGTGACCTGATTATAGACAAATTCAGTAGCGCGAACTTGTACGATGTGCCACGTGTCCCTGTTTTGACTTTTGGCTCTGAAAAATATATACAAGAAACTAAAGTCCGTCCTCTTTCTGTAACTTCTTACGAAATTTCAATATGATGCTCAGAGAGAAAGTTATGACGATTTTCCCCAGGTCACCTGTTTTAAATGTAATTCAAGATTCTGCAAAAGGACCAACTTCCTCAGTTCATATCTCTGAAAATATAGTGCGAAAAGCTCTGAAATTCGGACCTGAGATTCCGTGCGATGTCTTCTCAAGTGGTTTTTTTTTTTAGCTTCTGAAACGTCGTAGAAAAAAGTTATAGTGAAAATGCCACGATGACCTGTTTGGAGCAGCAAAACCCTAGAATCCAAAGCTCTGATACCAAATGTTATGAAACGAGCTCAAGAAAAGATAGAAAAGATAGATCAACGCCTTAGAATTCAACCTCTTCGAGGGGCCAACCTCCTTTACATTACATAAATGAACAATTCTTCAATGATTCAAATGATAAAGCCTCCTTTCTATATATATGAGTCTAAGGAGTCACAATATAACCGAGCCGACCTAACAATAATAATATAAAGCCACAGAAATAACAATATAGGGATTCTATGGGGCACAGTAACAACAATATGGGGACAATAGGGGCACAACAATATTAATAAGGGGTACAACTACAATAGTAATGGGGCAATCACTAGTATTATAGGGACCCAACATTTTATGCTAATATGCAATAGTCTCAAAGTGATATTTCATGCTAATGTCTCTGGTTTCCCCTCTCAGGGGTAGAGGAATTTCTGTGAAACTGTCTTTAGTTTCCCCTATCAGGGGCAGAGGACTCTGAAGGGTGACAAGCATAGACCCCCCATGATATCTAGACTGTATGTTATGTATATTTCATTGTCAATATAATGTGAATACCTTTGCTTAAAAAAAGATTATAAAATCTTATCTACATTTAATAATTAAAAAAACAATTTTCTTACTCTTGAATATTAAACTAAATTATAAAAAAAAAAATTAGGTTACAATGGCATAACTCAGTCAATTATAAAAGCATATAAAAAGTTAAAAATGCTTAACCTTCTAAATTTCTTCACATATTGGTAACATTCTATATATATTGATAACACTACAAAATTAATCATTATCAATTTGAATGCAAACATAGTCATCATTGACTCAAAACCTTATTATGAGCTTATATGCTTGGTCTAAAAAAATTAAATAGCCATTACTTATGATGCATTAATGAATTTAATCTATTGGGTAAAGTGAAACAATACACACACAAAATAAACCCAAAAAGCCATTTCACAAATATGTCCAAAACTGAACCCTAAATTCTATTCCAAATATGCCCAAAGATCTTGGAGAAGAAGTCTAAAAGGAGAGTAAAAACACGGCGAATTAAAAATGGTTGATTGCTACTGAATTTTTATCCAAGGTATTCAAAATCAGAACCGGTGACCAGGCTAATCCACCTATCAAACCAATTTTCAAACTGGAACTCGAAAAACTAGATTGATTAGATCTTAATGAATAGGTCTTTAAAAAATACATGAAATAATTATTTTTTAATGAAAAATATATTTTTAAGATTTAAAACCATGATTTCAAACCAATAGAAACAAAATATACAAATATTTCTCATTTATATACCATGTAAAGGCGAATACATCAAAATTGCATTGAGTGCAATATATATCAGTAGCAAAGAAACATAATTAATGAGGCTCTAAATGGCCTCTAGAGTCCAAAATCAATGCTACAAGCTATGGGGCAATTGGCCTACAACAATTTTATATATCAATGATCAACATGATCAGTCCTTATCATGATCAAACTCATCACCATTGCTATACATGGGATCATCAACATGAGCTAGATAAACATCATCTAGCTCATAATCTAAGGACTCCTTAGACTCCTCTGTAACCTTAGTAGTAGTAACAACATCAAAATTGGACATCAAAACTACAAATCATTGATCAATATGACCAGTCGTGAAAGTCATCATTGATTCAACGCTACTAGAAATGAGACCATCAACAAAAGCTACATAAACATCATCTAGCTCAAAGTCTTTATACTTAGATTGCTCAACCTTATAATATGGTAGAAATTGAAAACGTTTAATATGCTTGACCAATGATTTTGGTTTGAGTGAAGGGTTCATCCCTTCAACCTTACAATATGGTAGAAAAATCTTAGCATGCCTAACCAATTATTTTCCTTTGAGTGAAAGATACATTTTTGTTAAAGGCAAGGTAGAGGAGTTCAACCAGCAATATCATCAACATTAATGAAGTTCAACAATTAATGCCACCTATATCAAAGGTACTTAAAAGGCTTCATGCTCTTGATCAAATGTCAATCTCATACCCTCACACATGACCAAATCAATTGGAAACATTGCAATCCCCTACATCTTGAAATCTTGAAAATCATTAAGTCTATTGGATTTTGAGTGATACCTTAAACTCTAGTTATTGCATATGAAATCCAATGAGGTCGAAACCACTCTCAAAGATAAAGGATGAAAATGAAAGATAAAGGAAATGCTGCTTTTACTTTAAGAATTTAATATTATCATTGATTTCCAACATTTTTAGGTTTGAGATGTGTGAGGCAAATGAGAGGGGAAGTATCATTTTAAAGGCTTGGAGGGGTTGTTTTTTGAGGGAAATAGCCCCTAGTTTCCTCCGTAAAGCCTGTACGAGTAGTGAAGAACTATAGAGAGTTGTGGTTGGTTGTTGACCTCAAAATTGCTCAGAAAAGGCAAAAAACATCTCACATGGGGTTTGCAACCGAGCTGATAATGAACCAGATAGTTTATGTTAAAATCGACTGATTCCATCATAAACCAACCGATTATTGGCTAGTTAATGGAAAACCCTAGCTCATGAATCAACCAAATCCAAATTTTCAACTAGTTCATCCCCTTCAGCAAATGAATCGACTGGTTTCACTAGTTTTTAGTTCAAACCAACTAGTTTTGAATACTATACTTTTATGTACGTAATCTTTTCATTTTCACAACTTAGAAAACTTTGTCCATTTTGTGTATCCTTTTGAGCTTGACTGCATGTATTGCTTCTGCCTCTAGCCCATGTTGATGCTTTAAACCTAATTTATAGTGCTTTAACCCTAATTTATAGGTATATATTATATGTTGTAATAAACTTTTTATATATTAAATGAGATTAATACTAAGATAGTTGTAAATTATAGAATATTATATTAAAAAATATATTATCTGTGTTTTAACCGATATATATAAATCATATTAAAATTGTTATGTATATTAAATTGTATTAACTGTAAGTATAAATTATAAACTGTCAGTGCTTTAAATCAAATACATATTGCTTTAAACCTAACCTATGGTTATAAATTATACATTAAAATAAAGGTTATGTATGTTAAATTAATTTCAGTGCAAGATACTCGTAAATTATAAAATATTGTATTAAGAATATTATAAATTTAAACCACTGAGATAGATGATAATTTTTTTGACATACATGAGTGTTTTACTTTTTTACATTACACCTACACATTTCTCTCATACTGAATTGTAAAACATCTCTTGGCAAAATAAACTTAGTTTCTATAAAAAAAAATATTATATGTTTATTCAACGATTTGTAATTTTGAGTAGCTTTTCCACTATATGAATTTACTATTTTGAAACTATCTTATATCAATTGTCAAAACATCTTTTATTAAAAATATAATTTTCTTTTTTATAATTTTATAATTATATTTAAATTGCATTTCATTAAATTTTTTAATTTTATATTTATAATATAAATATCAATTGTGACTAAATATAAATGTTAAAAACCAAATTAGCTTACATCAAGGCATAAACCCTTTAATAATTACATCTAAAATATTAAATAATAATCATAAATCATCAAAATTATATGTCATATTATATAATTTTTTTAAAAAATTCAAGAAAATGCAATGCAAAAGCAACATCTGCCAGCTAAAATGAATTACAAAATGTGGGTCCCTACTTTGAAAAAATGCAAACAATAAATATAAGACTTGATCTTTGCATTGTAATATGACCCTCTAGACGCGTATTGTCACAATCATTGAATGTGCATGTCAATTCGCAAAACGTGTGTGTTGCGTATGAGAAGAGTATGAAACGCTCAGGGAATTAAAAATGAGAGCAGCGTGATTGCACATTTTCTTAACGTAATTGACGACCAATTTGTTTGAATGTCTCACTCACATCATGAAATATAAGTAACGTCAATGCATATTTTCTTTCTGTAATTATCGACGAATTTGTTTGAATGGATGAAGTAAATGTAACGCCGAAAGGACGCGGGATGAGGATCATTTATTGCGTCACTCTTGACTCTCATATGAAGAATTGTTGAAAATGCACATTATTCGATTGAAGTTCCAGAAAGGTTTAAGTATTTTGATTGTAAATTGGGTAAATATTCCACAAACATGTATATATCACCCCAAAAGTTGGCATAAGACAAATAACAACATCAAGATAGAGATGTAGTTTTGGATGCTTATGTATGAAATGCTCATCCTCCCATGTGGAATCTTTAACAAGTAAGTTCTTCCATTTAATGAGATAATTTGAAATTGATCGATTTCATAGCTGTCGAATTCTTGTTTATGTGATTGCTTCAGGTTCCAATATGATTTTTCCTTCCTCTTCAAGTTTTGGCAATATAATTTGAATTGGGATCTTGTCACCTATAAGCTTCTTTAAGCATTGAACATGGAAAACTGGGTGTACTTGCGATGATACATGCAACTCCAATTTGTATTCCATATTACCAATACTTTGTAATAGCTTATAAGTGCCATAGTACTTGGGTGATAATTTATTATCCTTCTTGGCTTGCTTGAGGGACATTTGTTTGTATGATTGTAGTTGTAAAAATACCCAATCACCCACATCAAAGCTTCATTCACTACGATGCTGATTTGCCTATTGTTTGATTCGATTCTGCACCAGATTCAGGTTATCCTTTAAGAGTTAGAGAACTTGTTGTTGGTGCTCGATGTGATATTACACTGCTTGAACCTTAGAACTGTCTCTTAAAGACGATGTGATGGATGGTGGATGATATCCATAAAGTGCCATAAATGGGATCATTTTGGCTGCTATATGGAAGGAAGTGTTATAACACCATTCTGCCAGAGGTAACCACTTGATCCATTGTGTTTTTTTTATTAGATACAAAGCAAAAAGTATATCTTTCCAAACATGTGTTCACTATCTTAGTTTGCCCCATCTGATTGAGGATGATAAGATGAGATATGAGCTAATTGAATACCAAGACAAGAAAATAATTCTATCCTCAAATTTCCAATGAAAATGGGATCTTTGTCACTTACAATAATATTTGGCTTTCCATCTAGCTTTTGAATTGTGTCCACAAATGCAGTAGTGATTATATTGGCTTTGAAAGGATGAGATAATGCACAAAAGTGTGCATATTTGGTAATTCTATCAACTATCATCATTATGACACTCTTTCCTTCAGAATTGGGTAAACCTATGATAAAATATGTTGACAATTCCTCCCAACATTGACTTGGAATAACTAATGGCTGTAAAAGACCCGAGATCTTAATTGCCTCAACTTTGTTTTGTTGGTAAACCAATTTTTTTTTTCCAAACACTTTAGAATATCTGATTTATAGTCATCCCAAAAAATTCCTGCATGACCTTGTGGTAAGTTTTTAAAAATCCTGAGTGCCCTCCTATAGGAGAGGTGTGTAATTCCAAAATAAACTTTTGTTTGAGTTGGGAGTTCTTACATAGAGATAAGCAATCTTTGTACCATAATGAATCATTTTTCCATATAAATGTATTAGATGCACTAGGATCTTGCTACAACTTTTGAATAAGAGTACATACCTCTTCATCATTCTTCCATTCATACCTTGCTTCAATTATCAATTCAAGTTGGATACTATAAATGGCACAAAGCAATGCTTCCACATATTCATCCCTTCTTGAGAGTGCATCTGCAACAACATTTTTCTTCATTTTTTTAATATTATTTCAGAGTCATAAACCAACATCTTTGTGACCCATTTTTGTTTCTCCTTTGAAGATAATATTTGTTCCAAGAAGTATTTAAGACTATCATGATATTATTTTACTTTGAAGTGTCTTCCCATTAGGTAAGGACGTCATTTCTTGAGAGCATGTAGTATTGCCAACATTTCCTTCTCAAAATAGGTTTGTTTATATACTTTCCCTTGAGTGGATGACTTTTAAAAGTAATGGGTATTCCTTCTTGCATTAAAACAACACCAATGCCATTTCTATTGGCATCACATTCCACAATAAAGGTTTTTGTGAAGTCTAGTGTGGCTAAGACTAGAGCTAGGAACATTTCCTCTTTAAGATGTTCAAAGGCATTAGTTGCTTCTAGAGCCCAAAAAAATGGATCTTTCTTTAGTAATTTTGTTAGTGGTGTTGTTATTTTCCCATAATTCTAAACAAACTTGCGATAATACCCAATTGCTCAAGAAATCCTCGAAGATGCCTTAAGGTTGTGAGGCTTTTCGATTCCTTTAGGGATTTAATTTTGTTAGGTTATACCTTAACACCATCATGAGATATAATATCACCCAAATTGTTGAGATGGGGTCCCCTAGGGTAAGTTTTGGGGAAAAAGCCCAAGTTTTGTTGTATAAAATGTAAAGTCTCCACAAGTTTTGGTCATAAAGCGTGTAGATAGTTAAAGTGTCATAAAGGGTTTTACCCTTATTTTATGTAAGTTGAGTCGGCTTTTGAAGATCTACCCATGGTCCGTTGACCATGGGATTGTATAAATAGGTGTGTCTTAGGATGTCTAAGAAAGGAAACGAACAAAAAGATGAATGTAATGGGTCAGTAAGAGTAAGAGTGAAGATGTCTTAGAGTAGAAGGAAGGCTTTGCAAATGTGTGCGCAGAGGCCTAGAGTAGAGTTTGTAGCTAAGTGCGCGAACCCATGTAGCTGAGTGCGCAGGGAAGTCTTGAGTCTGTAAGATTGAATTGATTATCAATAAAGAAGATTGTGCAGAAATACTTGTGTTATCTCTTTACTTCTATTTATATGAATGCACCTTATGTTATAATGGGTTTATGAAATAATAATGTATTAATGCGCGGCTTTACACAACTTATACTGTTATATGAATGCAATTACTGATAACTTTTTACGCGAAAATAATCTTGTTGTATGTTGAAGTTATCAAACACTTAAGCTAATTTGAATAGTTACTGGGTTATACGTAATCTTTGTTGCGCATAAGTAGTGGATTCACCTCTTCAGGGTCTACGAAAGACAGTCATAAGCATTCGCGGAGGCATAGAAGCTGATTAAGGGGATTTATATCCATAAACCCTAAAGGCTTATCGATATGCGCGAAGGTAGATTTGGGGCATAAAATGACATCACACTCATATTTGGGTGCAGAAACTTGGTTGCAGCATACCCCCATATTGCTTTGAGTGAGACTTTAGTTCGCGCTCTACGGGTTGATGCTGAAAGGGCCAGTAGTGTAAGAATTTGTTTGGCGAAACTAACTCTGGACCTGGGTCAAGACCCACTAAGCTAACAAATGGTTCCGTTGCCAGGACTAGGATCTACACAAAGGGATGTGTGATGTCGCATCACTAGAATCCAACCAAGAAAGAAATTGAGGAGTGTTTGGATAGAAAGATCCACGGATTTGCGGTGCAAGAAAACAGAAATCCAGGTCTCATGAAAGAAAAATGGTTGGACATATACCTATACATAGAAATACAAGAGATCTTCTTCTGCACCTTCCCGATTGAACTATACGAGTGGATTGCTAAATTGGTAGACGACCCAGGAAGGTGGAGGCTTGACGGTCCAATAGTGTGGACCCCGAAGCTAGTGCGGAGTTTGAAAGCTTCTGAATATAAGCTCGCGCATGCTCTCGATCACTGGCTTGATCGAGTCATGGGAGGATTCGTGACAGAATTCATGGCCAATACCTCAATCAGCGATAGCGAAGCAGAGCGACACTTCTTCAAGGGACTGCGAGGTAAGTATTTAAGATATTTGAATACTTGGATTAAAATGCTCTTGTGTGAAAAGCAGGTTATGCATTACCTTAATGTTTGGAGCTACGTGAGGTGGAAATTTCTTCAGGGATAGAGGGAGAACAGGTCCTGAATATAGCCTGCTGATTGAGCCTCTTCTGAGTGACGACGAAGGAACAAAACATGCTTCATCGCAGAGCACTATCCAATTAATAAGGCAAGGATTTCCATGAATACCTTATCTATCCACACCACCTCCACCTTCACCTCCATAGGATACACCTTCGCCCACACTGCTACCACCCTCGCCACCATTCAATATGTCGAACATGATGAAGTTTCCCATTTTCAAGGGCTTGGCAAATGAGGACTTGGACTAGTTTTGGTTCTGTTAACACCCAGGTTGTTCCCTTTGACTCCCAAGGGAATACGGCCGGGGTAACCACTAACCAATCTTTGGATTACAGCTTCTAGCCCAACTGTAATCAGAGAGGGCTCTCTCTTTAAGGTTTGTGTCTGTTCTGTGGAGATTTTAGGCTAGTTATGAAGTAGGGGTTTTGGTTTATGTTTGGTTGGAAGGATGTCTTTCTATGCCTAAAGTGGAAATCTGCAGATAATGTTAGTTCATTGGGCAATGGAGTTTGTGGCTACTGGTTATTGAAATCTTGAGTTTGAGCAGCTGAGATTATAGGGCCATTTAGATACTTCATAAAACAAACTTGAAATTATGATGGTGAAATGAAAACAACCAGTGAAAAGCAATTAAGAATTTTTCACTAAGCTGGGGTGTGAGAAAGAGATATATTCCTCAGGAGCAAAACTTGAATTCCTGAAACAATAATCACTATGAAAGATATAGCATGAAAGTGTAGCAATTTAGAATTACACCTTTATTACTATAACTGAAGAAAACACTTATAATAGCTTAGATTGAGTTCAGGGTAATCTGTGATTAAATCCTGAAACTATTCTTTTTCCTTGCCATTAACTGTAAAGCACAGAAGCATGAAAGAGATATGAAAGATAACAAAACACATAACAAAGAGTTGTAGGGAAAACTTATTGTGCCATGAAATACGCAGGAATCCTGTAACTTTCAGCTAAACACCACAATGCGTCAAACAACACAGAGCTTTGGAAATTCCACCGCCTTTGTATTACTTCTCTGAGAATTTACAGTAAAAGAACTCTAGAAGAGACATTAACAACAACCGCAAAATCATGCGAGGGGGAATATATAGAAATGTTTCATAAAAAATATCTCAGGCATTGAGTCATCTGAGAAATAAATATCTTCACTAACTCGTACAGGAAATAGCAGATAAGAAGTTATTGCAACTTTCAATACAACATGAATTCTCTTTAATTCTGTCAGAAGATTTTGACCTTTGGAGGTCACTAAGTCGGTTGAACGCTTTGTTATAACTGATGAATGACGTGTCTTTGTAGCTCTGTCCTCCTGTAGATTTTCGGCCCTGTCACCTGTGACTGTCCCCGCTGCTGTGGTGGCCGAATGGTTTCGCTGAGTTGGCTCAGCCTCTTTTCTCCATACATGCTGATATATCAAAATTTTCCTGTGCATGACAACTTACACATTTCAATGGAAAAAACTTGATTACTGTCTATGGTTTAGTAGTAATTGAATCAATCCATTCCAAACTTCCTGTGTGGGCAATTGATGTCTTAAAATTGCCTCTATAGTCTCATCGACCTCTGTATATTTATAGAAATTCGGAGGCGCATCAAACAAGTGATTAATTTCATTCATGATAAAAAATAAGCTCTCTACCTTGTTGTAGAGATTTTGTCCTGATGCTGGCCCTGGTTCTGCTGACGTGCTGGGCTTTTCTGCAATCTGGTTTGTAGCAAAGGTGTTGACCCTCTTGGCATAATTTTCATGGGAAAGTAGTCTTCCTGAGGTGCCCATTAAGCTAGGAAGACTTCTGTTCTGCAATGCTATAAATTTGTCCATGAATTTATTAATGTCTGTCTGCATATCCTGGCTTCTTCTCTCTAATGTCTGTACCAAGGTTCTTAGTGTCGGACCCTTTTGACCATCGAAATGGTCTCAAGTTCCTGTTGGCAATTCCCATTGTGACCAGCTGAGAACTTGTTCTGTGATTAAGCACATTAATCATTCTGGTGGCAGCCTCAGGCATATTGCCTAGAGATGCCCTTGCTCTTTGGATTTCCCTATGTGCTTTTCCAATGCGCCCCATCTGCTCATGAATAACCTCAATATATTCCCACTGGTTTGTGATGGATTGGCCAATATTGGCCCATAGGACTCTCTTGAGCTCAGCTGTTACTTTATCAAGTGTGAGCTCTTTCTCTAGTTCATTTATCCTCCTTTTGAGAGTCTTTATCTCTCTTTCTTTCTCAGCTACGTTTTGCTTGGATTT
>APFE030348844.1:145411-161827 GCA_000404065.3 Pinus taeda
TATCCAAACTCCAGCTCCTGCCCCTAACTTGTTGACTGATCCATCAAATTCTAGGAACCATAAGATCTCTTGTTCTAGGGGAGACTTAATAATTTCTCTGTGGTCTGGAATTGTGAGTTGAAGTTTTGGTTCTTCATTTAGTTTGTCCTTTAGAACAGTTTTATCACTTGATTGGATTAGATTTATTTCTAGATTTGTGGCTTGTTCATTAAAGTCCTGATCTTGTTTGAGCGTCTTGGTTTCTTCATTATTTGTGGGACCTGTATTGTCATTAAAAAGAATATATGAGTCTATGTCAGAATGAACAGCATATATGGGAAATTTTTGAGGCTTGTCTTCACTGCTGACCATGTATTTCATGAGTGACTCTCTATATAGTCTCTTGGGTTGACAAAGACTGAGATGGTGGCATATGACATGTCTAATTGCAGGGAACCTTGGAGTTTAGCCCCCCATGATCTTGATAATAACATTCCATATTTGGGTGGAATATCAGCAACGACAACATCCATTAAGATTGTTTTATTTGGATATTGGACAAGGGACACACACAAGTATTTTATCAAACCTAAACACTTAACTTGGCTGGAATCAAATGAGAATAGGTCCTTATATGGTCTTGTAATGTCCAGGTTGAGCTTCTCCATTACTGATTTAGGCATAAGGTTGTGAGAGGCACCTGAATCAAACATTGCATTATGTAGTATCTTATCATGAACATGCAAGCTGACATAGAAAGGTAAAATCCCTGTGCCTGCTGTCTTTCCATCAACCTCTGGACCGAACAACAATTCTGGGGTGTCATCCAACACATTGACATTATCTTTGTTTCGAGTGAGTTGGAGAGACTTCTTAATCTGTTGTTTGTAGATGTCATGCTTGGCTAGTTCTAAAAGAGGGATGGCTACTTTCAGTTTGCCAATTTCAGCTTCCAAGTCAAAGGGTTTTTCAGTTTGAACCTTAGTGTTGTGGGTGACCACCTTTTCCTTGTTTATTAAGGTTTCTTCTTGATCCTTGTCTTGATCTTGGGGCTTGTGTTTTTCTTTCATCTCTTGAGGAATTTTACTTGGATTAGGCTATAAAGATGATGCAGCCAGTGGCTTCTGTGTTGAGGGAAGTTGTTCAGTAACTTCTTCAATGGTTACTTCCTTTTTAAGTGAATCAGTTGTGGTAATTGGTTCTGTGACTGTGGCCCTCTTAGGCTGCAGCCGGTCCTTTGTTTTTTCAAGCTGTGTTATGTTTACAATCCTACTTCTTAGTTTGTATTGTTTATGAACTTCATAAACATTTGTGTCATAGCCTTGTTTGAAGTCAAATGACTCACCTGACTTGGTATAGAATTGTTTAATGTCATCATCTTCATGATCTTCTTGACTTAGGAAAACTTGGTGCTCATCCTTAAGGCCCATTAGGTGGATGTGGGTGTCATCCACTTGCTCATCTGAAGTGGATGTTTCAGCATAGTTTTCCTGGAAAGGGGGCCTGATCTCTGGATCAGAATTAGCCTTGCCAACGTTTGGGTTTTGATTTCTCCTGAAATTTGGGTTCCTGATAGGTTATTTTGTGGTGCTTCCCATGATGCTTTTCTCTCAACCGATTCTACTCTGTCACCCAACCTCTTCATACCCGTGAGTATTGCATCCAACTTCTGGTCAAAGGCTGAGGGTTCCTCTTTGAAGGTGACTCTTTTTTCCAATATTGCCCTGTTCCTCTTGGAAATTAGGTTAGCCTCAACTATGACAGCAACCTTTTGTGCATCTTCAAGGGTCTCAGGGGCTCTTTCCTTCAATTGATATGCCATGTCAGGGTCAAAACCATCAAGGAATTTGTATAGTGCTAAATCAGGGGGAGGTCTTAAATTCTGGGGTATAGCGTTGTATACATTATTGAATCTTGCACAATACTCCAAAACAGTCTCTTGAGGACCTCGTTTGATTGTATCATATTCACCCAGTATGTGCAAGGGATCTTTTTTCTTTTCCCATCTATTGGTAAATGCATGGTAAAGCTCATCAGGGGTTGTTATGGTATTGGCAGTGAGTGACCTAAACCAAGTTCTTACATCCCCTGTGAGGCTCTGAACAAAGATTCTCATCCTTACACTGTCATCATCAATTTCATAGTTTTCAAAATGATCTTGCATCCTCCTAGCATGCTGAATGGCAGTGAAAGGTCCAGTGGAGTCAAAGTATGAGATTTTGGATTGGTAGTTATGAGGAAGGGCTGCAACGTTAGCAGGTAACCGCAGGGGTGCATATCTATTGGCCATATTTTCCGGGTTTACAGGGTTAATCTAGACAACAGGGACTACTGGGACAGTGGGGGTAACAGGTGTAGCAGACCCTAGAGTGTTGGTCAAGGGAGTATGTGCTGTGGATGAAGATGTGGGAGGGGGGCTTTGGGATGTGGATGGTGAACTAGGGGAACTGGGGTTGGACCAAAAAAGAACCTTGATTGGAGTGGGAATGGGGTTGGGGTGAAATGTCTCTGGACTTAAGTCAACAAGCTTATCTGGCCCTTGCTGCCCCTTAACAAATTTAGGGATTGTGTTAGGATTTTCAAAGACAGCGGGTGGATTTGGGTCAGGATTTGACCTAGTGTACCGTGGATTCTTCTTGGGAGCTAGTTTCTAAACTAGTTTTTGAGTTTTTTGGGAAAGTTTTATATCTGCAAGGACTGGACAAGACTTTGAAATGGCTATATATATCTCAAAGCTAGTATGAAGATTGACTGAAGCAGCTCTTCCCTAAAAGCTGTTAGTGTTTGAACAGAAACAATTTTGAAGGCTTCTTGACTGATATTCAGGTTTCAAGTGTAGCTTTAGGAGATATATAGTAATTAGAAAATCCTAGAGGAGTCCCCAGTGGAGTCGCCATTTATGTTAACACCCACGTTGTTCCCTTTGACTCCCAAGGGAATACGGTCGGGGTAACCACTAACCAATCTTTGGATTACAGCTTCTAGCCCAACTGTAATCAGAGAGGGCTCTCTCTTTAAGGTTTGTCTCTGTTCTGTGGAGATTTTAGGCTAGTTATGAAGTAGGGGTTTTGGTTTATGTTTGGTTGGAAGGATGTCTTTCTATGCCTAAAGTGGAAATCTGCAGATAATGTTAGTTCATTGGGCAATGGAGTCTGTGGCTACTGGTTGTTGAAATCTTGAGTTTGAGTAGCTGGGATTACAGGGCCATTTAGATACTTCATAAAACAAACTTGAAATTATGATGGTGAAATGAAAACAACCAGTGAAAAGCAATTAATAATTTTTCACTAAGCTGGGGTGTGAGAAAGAGATATATTCCTCAGGAGCAAAACTTGAATTCCTGAAACAATAATCGCTGTGAAAGATATAGCGTGAGAGGGTAGCAATTAAGAATTACACCTTTATTACTATAACTGAAGAAAACACTTATAATAGCTAAGATTGAGTTCAGGGTAATCTGTGATTAAATCCTGGAACTATTCTTTTTCCTTGCCATTAACTGTAAAGCATAGAAGCATGAAAGAGATATGAATGATAACAAAACACATAACAAGGAGTTGTAAAGAAAAACTTATTGTGCCATGAAATACGCAGGAATCCTGTAACTTTCAGCTAAACACCACAATGCATCAAAACAACACATAGCTTTGGAAATTCCACTGCCTTTTAATTACTTCTCTGAGAATTTACAGTAAAAGAACTATATCAAAGATATCAATAACATCCAACATCCAACCCCTGCAAATGCGAGGGGGAATATATAGAAATGTTTCATACAAAATATCTCAGGCATTGAGTCATCTGAGAGATAAAATATCTTCACCAACTCGTACAGGAAACAGATAAGAAGTTATTGCAGCTTTCAATACAACATAAATGTTTTTTAATTCTGTCAGAAGATTTCGACCATTGGAGGTCACTGAGTTGGTTGAGCACTTTGTTATAACTGATGAATGACGTGTCTGTGCAGCTCTATCCTCCTGTAGCTTTTCGGCCCTGTCACCTATGACTGTCAGTGCTGCTGTGGTGGCTGAATGGTTTTGCTGAGTTGGCTCAGCTTCTCTCTGCATATATGCTGACATATCAAAATCTTCCTGTGCATGACAACTTATATATTTCCATGGAAAAAACATAATTACTAGCTCTGGTTCAGTAGTAGTTGTATCAATCCATTCCAGACTTCCTATGTAGGCAATTGATGTCTTAAAATTGCCTCTATAGTCTCATCCGCCTCTCTATATTTATAGAAATTGGGAGGCGCATCAAATAAGTGATTGATTTCATTCATGATAAAGAATAAGCTCTCTACCCTGTTGAAGAGAGTTTGTCCTAATGTTGGCCCTGATTCTGCTGATGTGCTGGGCTTTTCTGCAATCTGACTTGTAGCAAAGGTGTTGACCCTCTTGGCATATTTTTCATGTGAAAGTAGTCTTCCTGAGGGGTCCATCAAGCTAGGAAGACCTCTATTCTACAATGCTATGAATTTGTCCATGAATTTGTTAATGTCTGTCTGCATATCCTGGCTTCTTCTCTCTAATGTCTGCACCAGGTTTCTTAGTGTCAGGACCCTTTTGACAATCGAAATGGTCCCAGTCCTGTTGGCAATTCCCATTTTGATCAGCTGAGAACTTGTTCTGTAATTAAGCACATTTATCATTCTGGTGGCAGCCTCAGGCATACTGCCTAGAGATGCCCTTGCTCTTTGGATTTCCCTATGTGCTTTTCCAATGAGCCCCATCTGCTCATGAATAGCCTCAGTGTATTCCCACTAGTCTGTGATCGACTGGCCAATATTGGCCCATAGGACTCTCTTAAGGTCAGCTGTTACTTTATCAAGTGTAAGCTCTTTCTCTAGCTCATTTATCCTCCTTTTGAGAGTCTTTACGTCTATTTCTCTCTCAGCTACGTTTTGCTTGGATTTATCATATTTTTCATTGAGCTTAGCCAAAGTTTCTTTGGCTTGACTCAGCTCTGTCATTTGGGCCTCCAAGACCTGGATTTCATTCTTGAGCTTCTGCATATCAAGACTTTGATCCTGCTGTGTTGTTGGTGCTGAGGTAGAGGGTGCTGCTTGCTTTGTCTGCTGAATGGGAGGGGTAGTGGTTTGAGGGGCTTCTTCCAGGTTGATTGTTTCTGGAGGGGGCTGAGAAGTTTGGCCTGCCTCTTTCTGTTGCAATGTTGCCTGCAGTGCAGCCTCTGACTCTTCCAACTTTCCCTGTGTTTGGATGAGCTGTTTGTATAGTGTCACCAGCATAGCTGCTGCATCCTTGTCATGTCTCAGCTGGGCAACTTCTTCAGTTTGGGGATGAAGAGTTGCTGGGATCTTGATCATTTTCTTTAATGCTGCCATATCAGCATCCCTTAACTTCAACAACTCCTGCACTACTTTGACATCCTTAGGATCATGCCCAAGCTCTATTATGATGTCCTCCAAAGCTTTGATCCTATTGTCCTTTTCTTGAGAGGATGCCCTTTCCAACTCAAGTTGTGCAGTTGTATTATTTAGGATATTTTCTAGCCTGTAGTTCACCAATGTTTTGTCTGCCAAGGAGGCATATACCATCTCACCCGTTTGCTTGTGTAATTCAATCTGATCCATCGGCTGGATGTCCTTGGCAAGGACCTCAAGGTTGGTCCTGATGTAATCAACAGCTGATTTTGGCTGCTGCACGGCTGGCATGAAATGGCTCATGTTCATCTTGCCCTCATGGACATCATAAGCAGACATAAGTCTTTGCTGGTTGGTGGGAGCCATTTTCAACAAATGATTATACAATTGTAACCTTATGGGCTCATTCCTCTTCTTTATGTCCTTGAATTGCTGCTTGATGCTCTGTTCACCTCCTTTTTATTGGCTTGAGGAGCTAACTTCTCCTCCTACTACCCTCTCTTGTTCCTGCTGGAAGGAACTTGCTGAGGCCTCCATGCAAGGTAGGTCCATGCCCAAAGACTGCCCTATTGGCATTTCTTCCTCTTAAAAAGGATTTAATCTTTGTCTCTTTTCCCCTTGAGTTGTTGATGTAGTGAGGGGAGTCTCTCTGTCCCTTTTCCGGCTTATGTCCTCTCTTTGTGGGGTTTGAAGGACTGAAGCATCAGCTCTCGTTTCTTGCCTAGGAGGCACCATTTGTGTTGGCTGCTGTTCAGTGACCATTGGGGCCTATGCTATTTGTTCTTCTTGCATTGCCTGCTCTTTTTCTTGCTGTTGTACTTGTTTTTGTTGGTGTACCTGCTCTTGCTGTAGTATTTGTTCTTGTTGTACCTGTTCTTCCTGAAGGGGCTACTCTTGCTCCATTTCTTTCTCCTTGCCTTTGCTGGAGGCTTGATCTGTAGTTTTGACTGCCTCCTGATGTGCTGTGGAGGATGAGGCAGCTGCTCCCTCTGTTCTTGTAAGAGCAAATACCTGTGCAAGAAGTTCTAAGTCAGCCATCTTAAGGAGATTTCTTCTTGCTCTCTCATTTAGTTCTTCTTGTGTGACAGGTTCCTCTAATGTGCCTCTCTTCCATTTTGTTTGATTTGCATATTTTTCTATGTGAGGTAACCTTACATGGTCATAACTGGACAGCCTATATTTGACCCTTCTTAAGGTTATGAAGTGATTGGGGTCATAAGGTTTCCAGAGGAAACTGGTCTTTAGGCCAAGGCCTTCTAGCATTTTGTCTGCCTCTTGCCAGCCTTCCTCCCTCTTGTTTAAAACAAAGTGGCCCAGTTGGTTTTTTACCTTCAGCTGTGCTTTCTTGCCTTTTCCTGAAAAGTTCTTCACATCAGCATTCCCAAATTGCCTGAAGTATTCAAGGGCAAACAACCTCATAGGCACATATTTGGGCAGTCTGTATGGGGGTAACTCACAACCATATATTCTGATAACGGTGTAATTTTGGTAAAAATACCAATCCCCAATGCTGTATACCTTGGACAACTAAAGGATCCTCTGCATCTCATCGGTTAGTCTTGGAGGAGTTGAGTTCAGGAGTAGAGACATGGTTGGGTGGATGAAAAGGTCTATAAACTCACAGTAAGTGTATGGAGAATAGGCTCTGTAGTGAAAAATTGAGGTCCAGTACACTACTGACCTTGGATTTCCTTGTGCATCCACTCTTTTTGTAACAAAGGAAAATTTCTCGTGCTGATAGTATACAATCAAGTGGTAGATGTAGGAGGAGTATCTAAACACCTTTTCCCTTGATAGGTTCATCAATTGCTCATGCATTTTGTCTGATATGTAGGTGGCATAGTCGTAGCAGACTGGAGCTTTGCCAGGGGAAAACATGAGCATCATTACCAGTACAGTTTCATCAATATACTCAATTGAATTATAACCCAGAATGGGACTGATCATATCTGCAAGGTATCTGCCAATGGGTTGAGGTAAACATGAGAAATGGGAGGGTACTGCATAGTATCAGAATTAATATATAGTTGCTTCAGCTTTGTGATCTGAGCATCTGTCAACATCTTAGCTCCTTGATTTATCAGATCAAACAAAGATAGGGGAACCAATTTCTTCTCAGTCTTGAACTGCAGCATCTCTCTGATGGCCTCAGGGGTAATGTAGAAAACAACTGAGCCTGAAGGGTCAAGCACAGCTCTCTGAGTGGGATCATAACCTTCAGCACATAGGTGAATTAGGTCAGGGAATTGATTGACTTGAGGAAGCTTGAAGATTGGGAGGAAGGAATCCAAAATGCCCAATACATCTGTTCCAGCTTCATGTTTAGCCTTTAGTTCATTTAACAGGTGGATGTGGAACTTGCTTTTTCATAGAAACTCCTCTGAGATTTGATAATCCAAATCTGCTAAAGCTTGCCACTCCAATTCTCTCTGAGGGGCATTCAAAGGGGCAATATTGAGGGCCACAGGTGCTACTGGTGTGTCCATAGTTACTTAAAAACTCAGCTGATAGGTGAATTGGTGTTACTGTGTAGAGTAACAGGAAATAACGTTTCTTTTGAAGGAGAGGTAATTTGTCGAGAAACAGAGGACGACTGGGTAAACTGCAGCAATTGAAATACTGCACACAGTACTGAAGAGAGGGCAAATACTTGTGTTTAACAGAGTTCTTTCACAGTAATTAGGTGTAGGTTCGGGTTCCCTGTTCACGACTGCGCGAATAGAATGCAGGTTCTAGTGAAAGCTTTGGTAAACAAGGCTTAACCAGTGAATTTCGACCTTTCAATTTCAAATGGGAATTGGGTGCAGGGGATTTACCAGTGACTTATGCGTTTTTTCTGTGTTTCAAGTCAATTTCAGCTATTTGCAGACAAAACCAGGCGTAGAGAGGATTAACAGTGATAAATACCTGGTATAATGACAGTCCGGGTCACAAATGCAGGTGGGTAGGCGCGCCGAAGGTCTCCAGGTTGAATTCAGCTGGTTCGTGCAAGCTTGGATGTAAAATGCATGTAGAAGACAATAGAGGCGTTTTTTCAAAAAGTGCAAAAAACGCGAAAAATTGGCCAAAATATGGATTTTTGGGATATTGGCGCCTTTTTCGGATGACATCAGCATGACGTCATCGGGTGGGGTCAGGGTTGGATGGCGTCACCATGACGTCATCGGGTGACATGGCGGCTTGTGAGTGGTCCACGGGGATGGTGAGGTGGCGGACAGGTGGAGCAATGGCGGACGAGGGCGCGGACGTGACGATGACGTAGGAGTGACGTTGGCAGGTGGATTAGTGGAAACCGGAAACTGCAGGCGGTATCATATTGCACTGGTTTTGATACGGAAGTGGAGTTGTTAGAGGGGGATCCGATACGCTGTGGGGGCGACGCGTGGCCGAGGCCTGACGTCACCCTCTGATAGATATCGGACGCTATCTTTCGGACGTCGGGGCCGGTCCGATATCCACGTGAGCCGTTGGATGAAAAGTGCCCGATCGCACGGTCGACAGGTCAATGAGTTGTCTGGACGATACGGCATCGGGCAGGCAATAAAAAATGATTTTTCATGGGATTTGTGCCCGGCGGGACCTTTAGAAATATTAACGAATTTGTATGGTTTCCCAATGTTTTCTTTATAAAATCGCGCAAGGCATTAAAACTTTGGATAAGTCGAGAAAATGGTTTTTTCAATGTATTTTTGTATAAAATCGCACATAGCTCCCAAACTTAGGATAAGGCGGAAAAGTGGGTTTTCAACGTAGTTTTTCCTTTTGAGCGGGTTTAAGGGTGCAAATGGGTTTTTTCCAAGGTTTCTTAGGCAAAATGAAGGGTTGAATAGGTAAATGAGTTCTAAAGGAGAAAAAGAGGTAAGGCTTGGGTTCTTAAACTGACCAGATGTCAATTTAATTCCCTAGTAGTGAATCATATGGCTATAATGCCAAGGGGGGATATTTATAGAATGCTTGGGGTTTATACACCATGGTGTTATAATAGTAGGGAAAGGGTGACATAGGGAATTTAGATAATAGAAGTTAGGAGTTAATATGGAGGGAAGAGGTGAATGAGGAGTGATATCACTAAGTTTATTTGAAAACCACTTAGCTTAGGGAGTAGATCAAAATGAAAAGAATTTTGCACAAGAAATGTGGCTCTTAAAGGAAACAAGAACCAACATAAGACCTTGAATTCTTTCACAAACACAACTGGTGTAGGGATGTTAGTAATGAGTGTAAAACAAAAAAAAAAAGGGAAGTTATACATGCTCCATTGTGTTGTTTTCCTTATGTTGACCAGCAAGATTCAATTTGAAAGGAATACCATTTCTGCAACCACATCTACCTACCCATCTACTTGCCTAACATTTTTTGTTTCTTCTTGGAGGGTGCAATTGGACTTGCAAACCCTTACGTGCCTTTTCTTTTCCATTGGCTTTTTCTTTTGATTGCCTATCTAGCACTACCCTTATTGCTTCCAAGGCCCCAGATTAAGCAGTTGGGAACCTTAGTTTCTCTGCCTAACTATTGGTCTGCCAAGATTAAACAGTTTGGACAGCTTTCTTTCTCTATTCTACAGCAAAAAATTGAAGCATGGCATGATCCAGATTAGACTGTTGGACCATCCATCAAAATTTAGTAAACATGAAGGCATGTACACAACTTGCCTTGTCTTGGAAATATGGGATCTTTGTATCAGCAAAGCAGTGCATATTTGGCATTTGAATTTGCCAATCATGAAATATGAAACCTATTGGTATAGGTATCCAACACTATGAACAAAAGGACGAGAGTGAGCCCTCGTTGTTTTCAGCCGCATCCACTTTGAATTCTTTCTGAGACTCCATTAAGGAACAATATTACCCTATCAGGAGCTATGAAGACAAATACATGAAGTGGACCATGCTACGGCAGGGAAGGGACCAAGATTTGCTAGAGTTAACAAATACTTTCCATACCCTTCGCACGAAGCTGGGTATCAGGGATACTGAGCGGAATTTGGTGCTCAAGTACCACAGATGTCCACACAAGTACATCCAGGACGAGATGGATTTCCTCGACATTTCCTCGCTCAGAATGGCCTATCAGTACCCTGTCAAGATTGACCTGAAGTTTAAATAGAAGAAGCGAGACTCCAGACAGGGCTCCTTTGCACAGTAGCGGCATATGGACAAGGTCATGGAGGAGTACAAGGATATTTTCGCCTCACCCACAAGGATACCTCTGCATTGTCAGGTCAAGCACTCCATTAAACTAAACCCAAGCGTGCCACTGCCCAATGAACTAATCTATCGACACTCTATTATGGAGAATGATGAGATCAAGAGGCAGATTCAGGAACTATTGTAGAAAGGGCACATTAGGACAAGATCATCACCTTGTGCGAGCCCGATCGTATTGGTACAGAAGAAGGATGGGACCTGGAGGCTTTATATTGACTAGCGGACACTGAACAATATCACTGTCTAGAACAGGTACCTAATCCCATAGATTGATGACCTACTGGACCAGCTCTAGGGGGCCAAATATTTCAGCAAGATTGACTTTAAGTCAGGTTATCACTAGGTGTCTATCGAACCCTCCGATGTGTGGAAGACTGCCTTCAAATCTAAGGAGGGCCTTTTCAAATGGTTGGTCATGTCATTCGAATTGACAAATGCCCATGCAACCTTCATGAGACTAATGGATGACATCTTACGACCCTTCACGAATGCATTCGTGGTGGTGTATTTAGATGACATCTTGATCTTCAGCTAGAGTTGGGAAGAGCACCTCCACCATATTCAACAGATCTTTCAAACCTTGCGCCAACACAAGTTGTGTGCTAACTTTGAGAAATGCACCTTTGGTCTAACCTAGGTTCAATATCTGGTGTATATCATTGATGAGCAGGGTGTACATGTGGACCCATCCAACATATAAGTCATTCGACATTGGCCAACCCCAACCACTCTAACAGAGCTCTGCAGCTTGTTGGTTCTTGCTAATTTCTACAATAGGTCCATGTTGGGGTTCTCTCATATCACTTAGCCTTTAAGTCAAGTCACCAAGGGCAAAGAGAAAGAAAAGTTTTTTTTGGTCGGACTCACAACAACAAGCATTCTCCAAGTTAAAGAATCACCTATGTTCTGCACTAGTGCTCACATTTCCAAACCTGCAACAAGCTTTTGAGATTGAGACAAATTCCTCCAACTATGTTATTGGTGCGGTTCTTACTCAGCATGGGCATCCATTGGCTTACCACAATGAGATACTTTCAGAGATAGTCCAAAAGTACCCCACTTACGACAAAGAAATGTATTCCATTGTGCAGGCCTACTGTCAATGGAATCATTACATTCTGGTGAAGGAAATGGTCATCCACACATACCACCAACCTTTATAGTTCATACAGACATAAGGGAAGTTGCAGTTCGATCACCATAAGAAATGGTCCACCTATTTGCAATAGTTCCAATTGAGCATTAAGTATAAGAAGGGCAATAGCAATAATGTTGTCGATAGCCTCAACCGACCATCGGTCATGGCATTGGTCACTGTGCTTGACTCTTGTGGGCACGAGACATTGGGGTGGTCACATCTTTACAAGAGTGATCCAGAATTCGGTAGCATATACTAGACACTCCTGGAAGGGAAGCAAGTTCTAAATGTCCACCTTCAGGATGCACTATTATGCCACCTGGGACACATCTGTGTTCCTTCAAGTGAGTGTGCCAAGATGATTTGGGAGGTGCACTATAGTCGTGTCACTAGACATTTCAGAGTAGAGAAAATAGTAGTGGTATTGCAAAAGTATTTTTATTGGTCGAAACTTTGTCACGATGTTGGGAAGTACATTATATCTTGCACCGCCTGCACCATTTCCAAACCAACCATCAAAAAGCAAGGCATGTATACTCCTCTACCTACTCGTAGCCGATCTCAGGAAAATGTCTCCATGGATTACATGTCAGGCCTTCCTTCAACTAAGCATAGCAATGATTGCATTTTCGTGGTCGTCGACAGATTCTCTAAGATGGCCATCATGGTGGCCTGCAAGAAGAGTATCACAACAGAGGCCACTACTAGGCTCTTCTTTGAGGGAGTATGGGTACACTTTGGGATCCCATAGTTCATTGTCTCATATTGGGACAACATATTCTTGAGTGCATTCTGGTCAAGTCTTTAGTCGATGCTGGATACAAAACTTACTAAGTCCACGGCTTTCCATCCCAAATTGATGGCCAAACATAGGTTGTCAACAAGATGATCGTAAACATTCTACACATGTACAACTCGAAGCATCCATGCACATGGGATGAAAGTCTCCCCTATGTCCAACATAGTTACAACAGAGCCTCCTTAGCTCAACAAGCCACAACCCCTTTCAGGTAGGGCTAGGATTTCATCCATTATGCCCTGTTGATGTGGCCATACCATTTGCAGCCACTCAGGAAAATTCGGCTCACGTTCAGTCTGAAGCTAATGTTGAAAAATGTGCAACAAGAAATGCTAAATTTATAATGTGCTAAAAATAGACCTTCTAAAAATAGCATGTCTAAAAATAGCAGTTTTACCAGTGAGGTCATTGGCCACCTTGGGTGAGAGGTAAAAGTGCTAAAAATAGAAAGTTCTAAAAATAGCATTTCTGAGTCCCTTCCTATTTATAGCAGTCCCTAGTCTATCTATAGGAAGTGAAATTAATCTTGGTCTTAACAGTAGTTGGAAATATTAATTAATTAATTCAGTTGAGTTAATTAGTTAAGGAAATTCGAATTTGAAGTCTTTGTGAGCATGCACATGAGTTGTCCAACTGATCGAGGAATTTATCCTTAATTTCCTCCACTGGTTGAGGGAATAAGTATGAGTTCTATAATGGGAGAATTAGTTGACTTAGTTCTAACTAGTCAAGTCCAGTTAGATTATTTTAACAAGTTGTTAAAATAATAAAATATAGTTTGTTAATGCTTGCATGTATGTGACAACTATTATTTTAGATAACTGAGGATTCACTCATGGATAACTATTACATGTCAGTTCTGTCAGAGACCTAGTTGAGATAAGATGTGGGACCATGTACTATCAAATGCTCGACTATTTCTAGTAAGTAGTTTTTGCATGATTGAGGAACTAGTGTTCTCAAAGATTGTGTGGTTGGACCATAGGTTGACTTGGTATGTTTGGAATTAATTGCATATGCTTTTGCTATTATTTCCTAAGAAAATTGCACAAGGAAATAGGCATTGGACCATAGGTAAAGCCTTTATATACAGGGCTTTGTTGGTTCATGAGATATATCTTCATATCTTCATAGTTCATTGAGAACTAGATAGCTTGAGAGCTAATTCATTTTGTATTGTGAAGAAGATTTCCACTTGATTGATAATACATGGTTGGGGTTGTATGTTGGTGCTTTCCCCTGGATATATCTTGTGTTATGTGTGATTATTTATCTTGATCAGTTATGCATGTTTCTACTTGATGTTGCTCATGAATTCAATTATGCTTCCACTTAATGTTTTATAGAAGTAGAACAAGTATTATGCTTTAGGACATTGCATATATCGGTTTGTTCTACAGGTGAAAATTCTACATGGTATCAAAGCACAGAAGATCAAGCAAGAATAGTATACTAGCAGGAGAAATTTGAAGTCTATTATTCAGGATATGGATCTCAAGTTCTTATCACATCTATTTCATCGATGGCATTCTATGGTTTGAGGCTTGAGTATGCCCTTGATGGCAACTCAAACTATATAGCTTGGAAGGATCGTATGGAGGCATTTATGGAAGATAATGGCCTTAAGGATTTCATTGATCAAGAAATCCCTAAGCCTATTGACAAGACTGAGCAAGTGGAATGGAGGAAGTGTGTGGATAGAGCTAGAAGAATTTTCTTAGAGGGAGTGCAAGATCACATTGTCTCGAGCCTCCATGGGAAGGAGACTCCACATGCAATGTGGAAATCATTGAAATATTTATATCATAATAGCAATGATCAGAGGAAGTTGGCACTGAAGGACAAACTCCGAAAGATCAAGTGTGAAAGGGATGAGACGATCTCTATGTATCTGACCAAGCTCATCACATGTAGGGATGAGCTTGCAAGTGTAGGGGTCATGAGATCAGATGAGGATATGGTGAGTCTAGCACTCCTTGGCATTCCTAAGAGATGGCATAGCTACTGGGACTCGGTGAATGGAAGGGAGAAACTGCCAAATTGGGAATGATTATGGTCAAATTTGATGTAGGAGGAGATTAGATGGAGCACCAGAGATAGTTCTTCATCCATGCATAATGAGGAGAATTGTGCCTTAGCGAGTAAGGCGAAGAAGGGGAAGGAGAAGGTTTCTCTTTCTGAATCCAGTTCTTCCAATGATTTGAAGAAGGTTGACAAATCAAAAGTGTGATGCTTTCGTTGTCATGAGGTGGGCCATTATGCTACAAATTGTCCACAAAGGAAATCCAAGAAGGGATCTAGGGAAGGATTTGAAGGTGAGGCACTTGCTTCACAGTTTGAGTTGGATTTCACACTCTTCGCATGCATGGTTTCATCCATGGTGGGATGTGGTTGGTTTCTTGACAATGGAGCTTCTTTCCACATGATCGGTGATAAGAGTTTGTTCAGTACTTTGGAGGAGAAAGATCTCTAGATACTCATAGCGATGGGTAATGATGAGAAGTATAGTGTCTTAGGTGTAGGCATGGTTATTTTTCAGAGGGAGCATGGAGCTCGCCTTACCTTAACCGATGTCAAGTATGTACCAATACTGAAGAGAAACTTGGTGTCGATTGCGATGTTGGAAGACAGAAGCTATGATGTAGTCTTAAGTAAGGGAAAGGTTTTCCTTAGACACATCATCACTAGACAAGTGAAGCAGATTGGTTCACAGGTCAAGAACCTATATGCTGACCCTATATGCTATTGAGGTTCAAGATGCATGCAAAGCCTTGAGCAGCAAGGCAACCGATGGAGACTTGGTGGTTGAGAGGGAGGATATATTACCTCTCAACATGCAGAGCCAAAAGAAGTCTCAGACAATCGTGGAGGAGCCATGATTGGTGCAACAGCTTCAGGAGGTTGTGGAGTAGCCACAACAGGGGAAGCTGAGTGGAGATCGAGTAGAGACATCTACTCATGCAGAGACCTCTAGTAGGGGGAAACTTCGAGCCAGGTGGGTTGAGGGATCACATGCAACCATACCTCCAGGTAGGAGGTGGGGCAATATAGAGTGATCGTCCCAAGGAGGAGGGGTAGGATCCTTGAGGTACCCAACCTCTTAGATGAGACCTTGCTACAGGAGCCCGAATGTGGAGTAGCAGGAACTGACTAATTGGGTAGAGACAGATGCAGGTCGAGCGGTAGAGAGAGCTACAGTGCAGGGAATCCCAGGACAGCGCATAGCTAGCAGGCTGCAGCAATGCGAGAGGCACAAGTGTTTTGCACAGTGCTAGGTGGCACAGAGAGGTGTGAAATGGTGTGATATGCATGGAGATGTTGCAATAGCACATATTTTAGAGAGGGAGCACTTGTTAGCAGCAGGTAGAGTTTTAGCATCAAAGTATGTTCCTAGCCCAACGGAGTGGTCAGTTGGGAGTGTTTTTTGTTCCAAGTGTTGTTGGAGCAAGTGGACCGGGTAGACGTGTTGCACGCAGAACATTCCAGAGTTATAGGATCGGGTTCGAGAGGAAGCCTTTCTTGTTGAGAGGGAGTGTTGAAAAATTTGCAACAAGAAATGCTAAATTTAGAATGTGCTAAAAATAGACTTGCTAAAAATAGCATGTCTAAAAATAGCAGCTTGGCCAATGAGGTCAGTGGCCACCTTGGGTGAGAGGTGAAACTGCTAAAATTAGAAAGTTCTAAAAAGAGCATTTTTGGGTCCCTTCCTATTTATAACAGTCCCTAGTCTATCTATAGGAAGTAAAATTAATCTTGGTTTTAACAGAAGTTGGAAATATTAATTAATTAATTCAGTTGAGTTAATTAGTTAAGGAAATTCAAATTCGAAGTCTTTGTGAGCATGCACATGAGTTGTCCCATTGATTGAGGGAATAAGTATGAGTTCTATAATGAGAGAATCAGT
>APFE030348844.1:164072-180182 GCA_000404065.3 Pinus taeda
CCCCAACGGGGCCCACAAACACTTGGTGTTACATCTCTTGGGGTTAGGGTTTTGGTTGTTTAGGGTTTTCTCATGGTTTCGAATAATAAATAGGCCCTTGAGCATCATTGTAACATAGTTCAGAGGAATGTAGCCACCACATCTCTTCTTAGAGATAAGCTACCTATTGGCTTAGTGGGGCCTAACCCAAGTTCCGAGGTGATTTAGCCAAGAAAATTCCGGTACTACTGGCCCTTCGGCAACAATCTGTGGATTGTGGACTGAGGTCTCACCCGAAGCAGTATGGGAGGGTGCTAGAACCAGGTTTCCGCTCCCTTAGGATGTCTAATGGGCTTCTGGAGGTTCGCGGTCTGACCTATCACTGCACGCACTTCCGATCTCTTCGCAACCTGTGGTGCGGCTTCCACGCAGCCCTACTCAGGGTGCGACCCATATAACACCCAAGTTCCTTGCTAATTAACTTATTACTTAACTTGTGTGTGTAATATTTATGGTTATTATAACATATTCAGCAATCATATCAATGCGCGCGATACATAAACGAATATAAACATAAAGAAGATAATGCACAGCAATTACAAAGAATTTAGGAATAAACTTCTCTTTATTATCTTTTTGTCCCAATTACAGAATCGACTCCACCATGTGCACTCAGATGCAAGGGTCCGTGCACTCAGCTGCGAAATCTACTAGGTCTCTGCACACTCCGTTGTAGAGCCTCTTCCTACTACTACAACCCAAGACACTTAGAATTCTACTCTAAGCTCAAACAATTCCTTCGTTATTCTCTACCCTCCACTATCCTTACAACTTAGAGCCTTGATCTATTTATACAATCCAATGGTCTGCGGACCATGGGTAGGCCGACATGACTTTACATTACATTATTTTAGGGCGGACAACCCTATGACTTAACCCCTACTACGTGCTCCACGCCCGTAATTCGCAGAATTTTACAACATCTTTTACCAAAACTTGGGCTTTGAGCCCTGAAACCTGTTGTGGGGGGATTCCATGCCCAACAGGCCCCAACACAATCATCGTGACTCATCCGAGTCATTCTGTTTGTGCGGCAATCTTGGCTTGGAGCCCCTCCAACTGATCCTGCGCTGCCCGAAGGTCCACAACACATTTTTCTGCAGTCTGTTGGATCTGCTCCACTCTTTCGGCTGAATTATCGCTATCAGGGGAAAACCCCTGTCTTAAGGCATTCATCGCCTTCATCTATGCAAGATTTCCTTTGATGTCTGTAGTGATGAGGAAGGCCTCATCAATCCAAGTCTGGATGTGCGCTTTAAGGACTGCCTCTTTCTGTTGCGCGACATCAACCTGTTCCTTCAACGCCTTTGCCTATTGTAGTTTCGCAAGATGTTGGGTCAAGAATTGTTAGGTAAACTTGACTCGGGATAGAGTCAAAGTTGACCAGGTTAAACAGTGATGGTTTTGGGGCACATGGTATTGTGCACCCATAGTATTCTGCCCATGGTATTATATGTAATGGAGCTTATAAAAGGCAAGAAGGACTTCATTGTAATGCAAGACCTGGAGGTGAGCGGTGAAGGCTCATTTGGTCGGATAGGCTAGGGTTTTGGCCAATGCTAATAAGATCTTGTTAGGTTGGGTTTTTCCCCGGATTTAGGGTTTTCCCAGATAAACATTTGTTTTTATGTGTTTATGGTTGTTGCTGGTTATTTTTATATGTATTCCTCTTAGCAATTATTTATTTTATGGAGTAAATTTCTTAACAACTGGTAATGGAGCCAGATATTGGCTTCAAAGGGATTCTTTGATGCCAAGGTTTTATAGTGCCTAATGAGATCAATGCAACCTTTTTACAAATCTAGGTCTAGAAAATAATGGTGGAACAATAGTACGCAGAAGAACCTTGAGGAGAATGTGCGGAAGATAGTGTCGTAACTACCAGGGATCCCAGTGCATTTGCGATATTTACTGGTTTGGAACATGCTGACGAATTGTTCGGGATTCATGCAGCTATTTGAAGAAGGTCAACAGAAGAAAATTGTTCATGCAGCTTCGAAAATTGTTCCTTCTTTGCTACGTGAGGCCACTAGTGCTGGAATCTACGAGGTTCTAGTCAGGCTTGCAGTTGGAGCGATTTGATAGAAGTTTTTGAGCAAATCAAATTGAGAGAGGATGGATCAGAATCGCGGCAGCAATAAACAAAAAAAAAATAATGAAGTCAAAATTATTGCATGTAAATGGGCATACTACTGTAAGACCTGGTAAGGCATGTGTACCCCTGGGTAATCATCGGTAAAGTCTGGGTTAGACCTAGATGATAAGAGGATTTCGGGTTAACAATACCCCCGGTAAAAACTCTGAGGGCGGTAAGGTCTAAAGTGTGCGAGATTGTCTCACTTAGTAGGTTTGGCTGGAGTTAGTCAAGGAACCCCAAGTAAATTTTAAGGGGGGACTTGTTAGGTAAACTTGACTCAGGATAGAGTCAAAGTTGACTAGGTTAAATAGTGATGGTTTTGGGGCACATGGTATTGTGCACCCATAGTATTATGCTCGTGGTATTATATGTAATGGAGCTTATAAAAGGTGAAGGACTCATGTATGCAAGACTGGAGGTGGGAGTGAAGCCTTACTTGTCGGATGGCCAGGGTTGGCCATGCTAATAAGATCTTATTAGGTTGGGTTTTTCCCCAGATTTGGGGTTTTCCCAGATAAACATTTGTGTTTATGTGTTTATGGTTGTTGCTGGTTATTTTTATATGTATTCCTCTCAGTAATTATTTATGTTATGCGGAAAATTTCTTAACAAGACAATTGTATGCATCGTTCCATGCACACTTTCATACTACACTTGAAGCTCCTGAGCCTGCATTTCCAGACGCTATATGTTGGGGTCCTCCTGTAATGAAGTGAGGACCGCGAAGGATTCTTCCAACATAGCAGTGTAGCTTTGTACTGCTTGTCCTATTTCCTCCAGCCCTTTTTGAATAGCACTAGTGCGTAGTTCCCTAACTTCCAGGGGCATTAAGGACTGCGCCTTTAATCGCAGCTCAGAAATCTGAAGGTTGAGGTCCAGTTGTACCCTCGTTGCTTCCTCCTTTTCCTCGCGGAATCTAGTCGCCAATCAATGGATCCACTCCGCTACTGGTAGATCTGCCAGCATGGCCAATTCCGGGACATTTCTACAAGCATTGTCTACCACCTGCTCCAATCCTTGAGTCTACACAACCAGTTCATCACGCTACTAGCTGAGCTGTTCCATATTGATCTTTTATTCGCTCAATACCTGTAGCGCACGACCTTCTCTGGTGTGGAGCTTGGCTATGACCCAATCCTGCAACTGGTACAAGGTTTCTCGCGAAAGGGTAGCCTAGTTGAAGCCTAGCCCCTTAATCCTACCCACCACAACTCGGTCAACTTCATTCGTTGTGGCTAACGCACCCTCGGAGAACACGAAAGTGTTAGTCATTCGGGTGCGCAAAATTTGTTCTACCTCTAATGTACCTGTTGTGACATATGTGGTCGTCATTCCTGTTTGTGGGGGTTGCACCTATAGTTCCTGTAACTACACTCTTAGTGCCCCCAACATAGTGTACAGCTCCATCATCACCTCTTGGAGTGTGTCCTTAGTGACATCGCAAACTATTTCTTCGATGTCAAAAAGATCACCTTCTGTAAGCGTGATCGGGTCGATGGACGTCTTTGATGCCTTAACCTTCTTTATGGGGACTGGTCTCTCAGGGACACGTGGTCATTTCAACTGTTTGCGGGGTGTTTTCTGGGTATGAGCATTCTTCGGCCAGGTTTATGTCCTCAACCCCTTTCCCTGTGGACATCTCATGGCCCTCCTCGTCCTCTTCTATTGGTGTTGTTGTTGTTTCTGCTGTCTGCACTGCTACTTTTTCATCAGTCGTCTTCTATTGTGCGGTTGCCTCTACTACTGTTTTTTCCTGGCACCTCTTTTCGACCAACTGCTTTTTCCTTTGTTGAGCTATGGCCCTTTCTATTCCTACCAAGTCTGGGGTGCGCCACTCCAGAGGCCATGTTTCCAACATCGTGAAGATGGCGTCGTCAATAGCAATAAATGGGAGCTTTGTCCATTCCTTTTCCAAATCCTTTCGCACCCAGACATAAATGTTGTGCATGTTCACTTTAAACTCTGCAAAGCTCTACAAGGTGGTGTACATTGTGGGAGACAACCATGGTATTCTATTTATCCACATCCAGATGCTCACCTCCATCAGTGCCCAAAAAACCTTGGTTGCACAAATCCGCTTCGCATCCTTAGTGGCCCAGAGCGAAGCATACTTCACAGCCTCAAGTAGGTCCCAGTCGGTATTTGGGAATTGGCTATCTTCCGGTAGTTCACCCACTACCAACAAGGTGGATAAGAGCAACCACATGTAGTGGAAGCTCTTACCCTTCTCTTGGGCCTCCTTGTAGTTTGTCAAAAATTCCTCACAGAGGAACTCAACCCAGTTAAACTGGAGCCCCTCTGCACACTGTTTGGCCACCACAACCACAAGATCTGGTACTTCATCAGTGCGGCACTTCCGCATTAATTTGTCAGCCAGGAGCTAGGTGGCTACGCGCACCCCTTTGTCCTTGATACTTACAACTGCATAGCCTCGCTTCTTATTTTCTATCTTGTATTTAGTTTTCATGGCTTCTACGAGAGCCAAATCGTTGCTTTTGCCTGCCATCATCATGGGGTCCTTTCCCTTACAGGGAAGTGAAGAAATCCAGTGAATAAGCTTCGTCGTGATGGGAATAGGCTCCTCCAGCCATATATACCCATCATGCACCAGGCACAGTAGCTGCCTGGTGATGAAAATGGTGATGGACGCGCAGTGAAAGTGGGGTATCCATCGTAGATGAAGTAACCCGGCCTTCTCCACACCGCGTAGCCATTTTTGTGGCTCCAGTGTGATTACTGGCCCCTCCAAATTTTTCTTCATGAAGCTCTCCGTTGCTAGGCGCGGGAACTTCTCACTATTCGCGAGGTCCCAATCTTCGAATTTCAAGGTAGAAACCTGGCCTAAGAGCAGACCTTAAAAGTAATTCCATCGGGGAGGAGTGAGGTCTGGAGCACACTCTTCATGGCCTTCGGGTCTTTGGGCACCCCAGCTTTCCCTTTCCACGGAGGGACGTATGCGAGTAACTTCACTACAGAAGGCATTGGTGGGATGTCCTCCTCCACTTCTTCTTGCTCCTCTATTTGATCAAGTAGAGCCTATAAGTCCTCCTCCTCTTCATCTGATTCAGTGGTGATAGCCTTGCCTTTTTCTTCCATTGATATCTTGCCGAACAGCGGATTTCTTGGGGACATGCGTCTGGTCCCATACTTTTTTTATCTTTCTACGGTCGGGGTGTCCATGGTGATTTTGGAACTTCTGGCGCACCTGTCGTATCTCCGGTTTCCTCATGGACCATATGGGGTGGCATAGCCTTGCCAACGGTATCTTCAACTAATCTCACACCTAGCTTGGTAGCAGTCATCGTGTTTGCACGGAATATGTTCTATCGCATACTCAAATATGGTAAGACTGCTCAGCACTCAATACTCTGCAACTGCTCAAATCTCAAACAACCAAGCATTGTCTCGTGGTTAGTCCTTAGAGTTTTATAACATCTTTTGAATTTGAATTCGGTTATTCCCCCCACTTCTGAGTCATTAATGCATTCTTGGTAGCAGATCGTCCCAAATCTAGCTCTTATTTCATGTATTAATTTCCTGCCACCCGCTCCCTTTTTTCTTAACTTGGACATCTCATCATGAATAGTGACATCAACGATTACTTCCCAGCCTACCCGCGCGGCAGTAAAGCCCCTCGTGCGTGGGCATGAACCTTGTACCATGTTGATTCTACACGCACCTACCTCATCGTGCAATTCCAAAACAGACTCTTTTAGAGTCCCGTGCTCTCTTTCAACTATTTGGAGTGTTGAGACTGTTCTCCATACGGCTATTCAGGTGGTCACATCACCTATGCAAGACTGCAACTCGCCTTCCAGCATAGCCCGTGGATACTCCTCACTTGCCCTCGCGATATCTGGCACCACGTGTTCTTCCTTATGTGGTGCACTCCCCTTATTATTGCATTCGGTAAGGTGCGTTCTTAGCCATGGTAGCAGAGTCATAAATTCTCGGCGCGACAATCTTCTAATGTAGTGGTATGACCATTCATATCTTGCCTTGTCACCCTTGGTTTATTGAAGAGACATGCTTGCGTGATCCTATTTTCCAATATTTTGATCTCAGCATCCATCAACATGCTTTTCTTCCTTAATCGTACTCGATCTTCTTCGAGTTCATGAAGTCTAAGGTTCCCTCTTTGAATGGCTTCCCGAATCCTTAAATGGTCGTCCTCACGTAGCTGTGTGATTTGTTTGTCCTAGTCCTTGTGTGATGTCATGAATGCAGGAGCTATTACGTGTGGATTCCTTTTGGTATTCCCTTCAGAAATCTTGGTTTCTACTTCGTTTCGCACCTTTGGAATCATCTCCACACTCAGGTTTTTGCACATGGTCCTATAAGCCATCGAACTACTAGCACACACAGGTCCCAATTAGTTTGTCTCGTCTAGTGAACCTTGTTGAGTACTTTGTGCACCTTATGGAATGCTTCCTCATGGAGAATCGGTAACGCACGTTGCCTTTCCTGTTATTGTGGTTTGTTCCAATTCTCTAGGCTGGGGATGGTGTGCACTCGTGCAGATTGTATAGCATATGTCTATACCTATCAGGAAAGGTGGGCGCACACGTTGTTCCGCCCCAGCTGATTGGATTTCATTCAAAGTTTGGGTTTTCCAAAACATAGGCGCATCATCCTTCTGCATCCGTGCTAGTCTTCAAAAGTTCCTTGATGTGTACCCCACCATTGTGTGGGTGTTGTGCGTAGTGCCCACTTCAGCGCATCGAACCGCTTTTGCTCTAGTACTGCACTTTCAAATTTATTTAGAAATTCGTCCACCACTGTCAATCCATCATATATCGGCAACTCCCTTGCCTTTTTTGTTACGCAACGCAATGATCTGATCATCATGTTGCAGTTCATTGTTGTTACTTCATGCAGCCGATTCTTCCATCACTTTATCTCTTCGTCTAAATCCAAAGCGCAGGAGCTTTCACTCTCCCACAAACTCCTTCCATCTACAGTTGGGTTCACCCAATCCTCTCCTTGTGCAGTTATCTTACAGATACAGTTGAGATCGTCATCTTTATCATCGTCGCGCACCGGTTCAGTGTATCGTGCTCCTTCAGTTGGGTCCAGTGGTACTACTATGCGTAGTGACTTTTTCTCAAAGGTCATTTTGCGCTTCTTCATATTTATGACTCTGTTCATATCGGTAGCCCAGTTTATTCCTAGTAGCATGTGATAGGGATCATTGTCATTGACAATCTCTATCACTTCAAAATCTGCCTGCACGCTCGCGCCTTCAATATCAACGGTTACCCCTTGCAATCTTACCATGGGCAAAATCTTTTGTTGGTTCGCCATCCGTAACTGAATAGGGGACCATTGCAATGTGGGTTTGCCCATGCGTTCCAACATTGCTTTGGTTGTACATTCATGTCTGAACCCAGATCCAGGATTACTTGATCCATTTCGTATTCACCTATTTGCGCAGTCAACCTCATCTCCCTTCCTATGCGCAATGCATGCTTTCTAATTTTTCGGACCATGCGCAGTTCTCCTGACCTCGTGCACCTAGTGATAAGTTCTTGTAGCCCTTTGACGGCCTTGTTCTCGCACACCAGTTTCATGCATGTCTCCAGAAAGGTAGTGAGCATGGAAGGCTCCCTCCCTGGCTCTAGTTGATCCTTACTACCTGAAGTGGAGGCCTCCGTGAAGCTCTTCTTAGCTTCCATGAATGTCTCCTTCGTGCGTTCTAAATCAAACTCAGGTTCCTTTTTAGGAGCCTTGCAAACCCACACACTTTCTTCTGACTACTTCCCTTTATCATCTCTCGTTGTCATACCACTCCTGAGCATCATATTTACATTTGGCTCTTCTTCGGGTGGTTCAGACCTCATCATTTGTAAATTTTGGGTCGGAGGGGGCTGGAGTACCCCCTTTTTGTGAATCTTCCCTATCAACAAAGGGCAATCTTCTGCCTCATGATCAAACTAATTACAGCACCAACATGATATCCTAGTCAGGTTTGTACAATCGCAAGAATAATGCCCTGGCCCTCCACAATTGTAACAGATTATCTGGTCACCCCTTCCTGGTCCCATTCCACCTCGACCCCAACCATGCCCCTGAAACCCAGCGTGTACCATCCCTGCATTTGGGTCGAGGGCTCGCATTTCGGCCTGCACCCTGTAGGCAGGAGTCTGATCCATCATTAGTTCATAGATTCGGTAGGTGCGTTCGTCATGGCCTACCGACCTACAGAAATTACAAAACAACTGTTGGGAAATCTACATATACTTCTGCAACAGATGAAAATTATCCATGGTATGTTTTCCTCCTATCTTGTAGATCGTGCACCATAATGCAAACACCATGCTCGGCCCCGCTTGTGCCTCCGGTCTTAATGGCATTGACCCTCTCCTGCCAAGTAGTTTGCGAACACTAGATATTGATCTTTGTCGTGGCCCTGGCCCTTAAATTTTATGCGCCATACTTCCTCGTGCACCTCTAGCCGAGGTGCCCTATCCTGTTTCAAACTCTGCATTTCGAGACACATAATCTATAGCTACGCGTGGATCTGTTGGACTCCCGATCTAGGGTCTTGTATAGGGGTCTCATGCAACCTCATTGCCATCTCCAATGCTTTGGCCTGGGTGGAAAGTTTTTGTTGTGACAATGCCATCCTTAAGTGTGGTGTAAGTGAGGCCACAAACCATGCGTAATGTTGTGCATCCGTTAATGCCATATTGGCTTCACGGATCATACTCTTCAGCCTTTGGTCTAGATCCCAGGGGGTCTCACCCAGGAGCATCACAATCTCCTTAAACCCAATGACTGATTGTGTCTCTGATTTTGGCTAGCTAAATTCCCTCTTCAGTGTGGTCTGGATCTCTGCAATCCCTGCATTCGGGTGGTCATTAGAATGCTTGATATACCATGTTAATACTTGAGCCCTGAAACCTACTGTGGGGGGATTCCATGCCCAACACTACCATCACACAAGCTATCTTATTTCCATTATGTTTATAAGCATAGTTCAATATTTTTCTATTAATGAAATGAAGTGTTTTTTTGTTGCATCTCTATGTTTATGATTATATCTATAATTTTTTGTGTTCTTGGTTAAGTTCGGATCATGCAATCCCCCCATTACCTAAGAGACATTATACTCCCAACATTTTAATGATTTCCCATGCTTTTATGCTCCTACCAAATCAAGTGGAGTGCTCTAACTCATCAGTTCAAATCATCATTACGGTACAAGACAAGACAGGAGGTAATTTCAATTCAAAATGTCACCTTAATCTTATGCACAGTACCTTCATGCTAGTTTTTCATTGATCTACCATCAATTTAGAAGACCACAGGTTGATCCCTAGTTATTAATTGACAAGAAACAAGGATGCACTCACTGTAGAAAATTCAATGCGCATGAGTGCTACCCAGATTGTTCGCTGCATGGTGTTACGCAGCGATCCTCCACCACTCTACACAGCATCGACATAGGTCAGAATTTATCTTGCGGCTAAGTTTGAGGTAGGAGTCTTAGTCCCTAATCCTAATCTTCGTTGATAAGCATAATTCGTGGTTAATTGAGTTATGTTAATCCACCATTTCCAAAGTCTTGCATAAGACCTGTGTTAGGCCAACTTAAGCCCAAAAATCATAATTGTGCCTTTAGGGTTGAATGTGAAAGTTGTCATGTTTTGAATGGGTTTGGGTAAAGGTCCATAAGCCATTTAATTTCCAAAAGTCTTTGTGTAAACAATAGTATGCTCCCTACTTTCCACTACGTAGCATGTTGAAAGTTGGATCGTTGGGTAACTATAGTGTTTAGGTTTGTTATTGTTCTCCTATCATTCACCCAGTATTTCCACGAGGGTTAAAACCTGTTCCATTGTGTTTAAAGACAAATGGCTCCCACTGCTAGTAATAAGGGAGGAGAGATAGTGTGAGTTGAGCCTAAAAACCTAGACCTAATAAACTCTAATCTAGCAATCAAAGTAGAGTTTGAAAACATCGGGTGTATTCCATTTTGTGAGAAAATACAAGAAATTGGTCACCATGTGCACCTTGCTAGCATGTTTGTATTGAATTTTAAGGGGGGTAGATTCAAATTAGGAAACCTGGAGCTTGTCATTTCAGAAAAGTTTATTATTGATGCCACAACTATCCCTACAAATGGAGAAAATTGGTTTAAGGGTGATGAGTTAGATATATCATTTTTCAAGGAGTTTGTGAAACCACAGTTCAAAGAAAGTTTGACACTACTTTTCCTAGCACATACCTCTAGAGTCATTACAATCAACTGTTCAAGGTCATCCAAAGGTATTTTACTTGTGAGGGTAGGTTTAGAAAAGTCTACCAATACCACATTAGACTCCTTATGCACTTTACTGCCAAGAAGACCATGAATTTTCCATAATATTTGTTAAAGAGCCTAGGGAGAATGGTTAAGACAGTGCAAGCCACAAAAGACAATCACATTCCCAACTTATTTTATTTTTCCTTGATCAAAATGTTAATGTTGCAAGACCTTGAAAGGAGGAAAAAATTGTCGCAGAGATTCTTGTTTTGTGTGGGTTTGCTACCTCAAGTAGGCATTGCACCTATGGATATTTTTGAAGAGCAGGTAGAACGAAGAACTGAGCCAGTGGTTAAGACATAGTAAAGAAAATGATTCAGGGCAAGAAGATGAGTAGAAATGGAAATGATAATATTCAAACAGCAGAGGTTTAGGAAGCAGAGACTCAAATAGTAGATGCAGTCCAAACAACACAAGAAGAGACATAGTTTCTATTGAGGCCTAGAAATAGGTTGAGGACCAAGCTAGTCATTGAGGAGCCAACTCTTCAACAAGTTGTTTCCATTCCAGAAGACAGGAAAGAGGGAGATATAGAGGAAGCACAAGTTGTTCAGATGGAGGAATAAAATGAGGAGGTTTCTAGATCGAATGATGCTCCTGCTAAGGCACAGCTCAACATTTCCTTATTGAAGAGGCAAAATAAATAACATAGGCATACAACCTCATAGGAATCCCAAGAGATGGAGGAATCAAAATAACCTCCTAAGCCTACTACACAGGAGAAGGGAAAGCAAGTCATAGACATGGAGCAAGTGGAGGAGCCCAAGATGAAACCTAGGAGGCTTGTAACCATAGCAACAAAACCTAAGCAAGGATGGTTGCAATAGATGAAATAGATAGCTAAATCACCAAACAAACTTGAATTTGATTAATGGAGAGAATATCAAAGGCACTTGGAAGAGCTTGAAGAATGGAAAATGAAAGTGATGCAAATATCTCACGATAATGAAGACATTAAAAAAACATTCAACCAATTGATTATGGATGTTGACAAAGAATTAATTGAAGCCTATGAGGCACTTGAGAGAGAAAAGATTTTCCTCAAATGGTCCCTACCTGCAAGAAGACAGCTGATGCAATATTATATCATAAACCTGATCCTAAGGAGGAGACTAAGGATCATGAAACGGAAATTATCAAAGGCCTGGATATTAGTGAAAAAGTATAAACAAGCAGCAGGAGTACCTGCATCTGGAGATGTACCTAAGCCACAACCAAAACCACAGTCAACTCAGTCATCATTGCTCAAAGAAGATGATACCTCCTGTAAGGGCACTAAGGCATCTTCTAGAAAGCCCTTAGCCAGTAAGAGGAGAAGGAGGTGATGTCCTAGGTTGATTTCTTCGAAAATGCTATTTTTCTGAATTTTTCATTGTTGCATAGTAGAGGTCTTTTCATGTTTTTGTGGAGGCTATATGGATTATTTTTTCATTATCGAGGTTTCTGGTATATAATAAAACTTCAATGAAGTAGTTGTAACCACCTTGTTTGACCTGAGGTGGGAAGAAGGTGCAAAATATAGTTTTGAAATTTTGTTGCGCACATTCTGCACAAAGGTGGAATGGATATTTTGAGGTTGCCAGTTATCATAGAATGGATGGAAGGGTCCATTTCCTACTCAGATGTCTACTCAATGCCCAATCATCATTCATTTTTCCTCTAGCACATAGGAAAGCATGCAAACATGAGTTTTTGCGCAACACAAATAGCCTACCAACTCATGGAAAGAAACCTGATATGGCCTACCAACTCAGGGAAAGAAACCCGACAACACTTCAAGACATATAAAGCAATGCAGTCAGTGTGGGGGACAATTTTTTGGTCAATAAATCCAAGATGTAGTCAGGAAGAAGAGTAACTATAAAACAATATCCTGCCACTTCCTCTAATGCAAAATTAGACACCCTGGTCAAGAAAATCAAGACAAATGGAGAAAATGACATTGAATGATAGGGTTGCTGCTAAAGAACCTTAACTGGGTCCACAGATCTGAAACCCCAACTTTAGAAGGTAGTTACAAGTCCAAATTAAACAAAGGGAGAAGAAATTTCCATAGCAGTCACAGTAACAAGTAAGGCCACCTTTTTAGCAAAATTATGCCCATGTATAAGATGAGGAAGATGAGAATTTTCCAGTGGGTCAATTTCATTTTTTTGGTGATAGGAAACAAACTATGTATTTGACCAAAGAAGATCAAGAGCAAGAGCAGTTTGAGAATTTTGTGGCAGAAGAGGAAGAATTATTGTTTTCTCAATCCCAAGTTGACATGATGATGGTTGAATCTGAGGAGTAAAAAAAGGGGTATCAAAATGCCATCGTGTAGGTACAAATACAGTATAATTTAAGGAGAAAAAATGTGGGAAACAATGCAGCAAATAAGGATGTGGCATCCAACAGTGCAAAGAAAGATGTGCCAAGTAGTAGTGGTCAAAAGGAATATCCATTGATCAACATTTTGCAATGGAAAGATGATTCTTCAAAGGAAAAATCAGAGAAGAAGCATGTTGTCCCTAAGGAGGCAGAGAGGACACAAAATCCTTTTAATTTCAAGGTTGAGCTTGCCAAGCTGAATATCTCTATCCCCCTCGGTGAACTGTTGAAGAATGACCAATATAGAGCTCAAGTTTTGACGGCTTTGAGGATTGACAAAACTTCTGATATTGTCAACATAGCTAATGACCATTCGGTTATCATTTTTGGGCCAAATATTGATGATAGAGTTTAGGATGGAGATGTGCCTCCTTTTTATGTCTGTCTGAATGTGCATGATTAAATCCTTCATAATGTTATGCTGGATTCTGGGGCTTCGCACAATCTGATGTCGAAGGTAATTATGGAGGTTGGGGCTTGATATCACCAAACCTTACAAGGACTTGTACTCTTTTGATTCCAGAAAAAGTGAAATGCCTATGGTTGATAAAGGATTTAGCAGTCTCATTAACTCAGATTCCCTCCAAAAGCATGGTGATGGATATTGTTGTAGCAGACATACCTCCTAAATTTTACATGCTTATATCCAAGTCATGGATGGAAAAACTACACAATGCAATGCAAACCAATATGTCTTACATCACTGTCTCAGCCTCTGGTGACCAAGCTAGGAGGTTGTATAGAGAACCATTGATGCAATATATGATCAGTAGCAAGGTGAAGCCTACAAATCATCCAGTATATGTTGTCCACTCTGATTTAGGTTCATTTGTTCTATTTAATATTGGTTTTATCCATGAAGAAAAAACAATTTCATTTCTTATAACAGAGATAAAAGAAGAAGAAAACATAAAACATACCAGCAAAAAAATTAAGGAACAGGGCAGCAAATAGTCCATAAAAATTCTGAAAATTTGAAGGCCAAAGTGAGTGAAGAAGAAGAGAAAAAATAGCACGTTTGGACCCTGCATTTTGATAGGGAAGAAAGTAGAGAAGGTGTTGGTGCAGGTGTGTGTATAATCAGCCCTAAAGTCAAAAAGACTAAGCTCTGCTCATACAAACTAGCTTTTTATTGCACTAACAATGTGGCGAAGTATGAAGCACTCATCTTGGGTTTACATGTCTTGAAGAAGTCAAGAGCCAAAAGGATGGTGATTCAGATTTAGTCATCAAGTAATTTAAAGGTGATTACCAGACAAAACATTCCTAGATGTGTGCTTACTGAAATTTTGTCCTAGATTGAATGCAAAAAAAAATTGAATCTAATTTTTTAGTTGTTCCTAGAAAAGAGAATGTTGTTCTAGATGCTTTTGCTACATCAGCCTTTGATTTTGAAATTTCTAGCATCATTAGAGACAAGTACAAAGTTGAAGTAAAATATAGGCTCATTGTCTCAGATAACATGAAGTATTGGCAAGTCTTAGAAAATTACAAATAGCTGGAAAAAATCTTGTTGATGAAAGAAGAATTTGCCAAACTGAGATTTGAAAATGACTACAGAACGAAAGAAGATGAAAAGTAGAATTTTATAAATCAAATCAAGGAAGAGTTGGATAGGCATGGGATAGAATTAAAGGTGTTATAACTAAAAGATAATGTCATTTCAAGAGGCTTGGTACCATCGAAGGATATTTTTTATCAAAATGATGTAGCCAAGAGGCCAAAGTTGATGCCTACCGAGGCTGGAGTGGAGGAATGTAACATAAGTACAACGGACAAGCCAAATATGATCAAGCTTTCAAATACTTTAAGTCCATGAATGAAGCAGAAGTATTTGGATTCGTTGAGAGAATTTTTTGATGCCTTTGCTTGGGGATATGAGGATTTGAAGGTATATGATAAGAGAATCATCCAGCACACAATACCGATCAAAGAGGAAAAAAAGTAATTCAAACAAAAGTTGCGAAGGACAAATCCTATTTTGTTTCCCTTGATAAAAAAGGAGGGAAGGAAATTATTTGATGTTGGCATTATAGTACCTCTTATATTTTCTAAATGGTTGTCTAACTTAGTGTCAACCAGGAAGAAGATAGGAGAAATGAAATTGTGTGTGGACTTTAGGAATTTGAATAGGGTGTCTCTCAAGGACAACTACCCATTTCCAAAAATGGATCATATTCTCCAGAAAGTGGTGGGTACAATAAGAATGTCTCTATAGGATGGATTTTCAGGGTATAGCTAGATTTTGGTTCACTAGTAAGATCAAGATAAGACTGCATTCACTACACCCTAGGGTACCTTCAAATATGCTAAGATGCCTTTTGGTTTTATGAACGTGTTTGGTCAATTTAGTGTGATCTAAATTTCCATTTAGAATGTCAACCCGGGGTTAGTAAACTGACGAAGTGAAGTGTACTATATGTACTAGATAACCATTTCCTTGTGCTTTTGTCGTTTTAAGCTTTTTAGTTTGTTTTTGGATTTTATCTTTCCTTAATGTGTGATGGTGAGAATGAAAGTGAAGTATAGAGTGTGGGTGGTGATGGTTTCTAAACTTGAAAGTGCTCAAAAGAAAACTTTACAACAACTAAAATGAAATCAATTCTTAAGAGAAAATAAATGCATCAAATAGTGAACTAATGGAAATGGCCCAGTATCCTTGCTGCTGAAAATGAAAAGAAAGCAAAAACTTGAAAAACAACTCAAACTTAAAGCAAAGCAGCTAATTCACACTACTTTAACTTTTCAGATCCTTTGCCCTTCGGCTCAATCTACCTGCTGGGAAGTAATCATAAACAAGTTAAGCAATATGACATCTAACTATTCAAGAAAGTAAATTGCATAAAAGAAACTAACCACAATACTTGAATTCTTCAAATCCCTTACCCTTCAGCTCAATCTACCTTGGGGAAGTAATCATGAACATGTCAAGCAATATGATATCTAAATGTAAGTTGCATAAAAGAACTAATCACACTACTTAAACTCTTCTAGTCCTTTACCATTCAGCTCAATCTACTTATGGAAAGCAACCATGAGTAAGCAATATGACAACTAAATCACACTACAGTTAGTAATATTCTGATTCTTTGCTAATATAGCCATTTGACCACAGAAAGAAATCATAAATTGATGAGCAGTATGATGTCTAACTAGCAAAAAAAGAAATAAGCAAATCACAACTTGAAAAGGACAATGCTGAATTTAAACTCCAGAAAATAAAAGTTAGCAGGAAGGACAAGATGATCTCATATGC